>QEPC01001301.1:2458476-2490496 GCA_003113815.1 Sphenodon punctatus
CCCCCCCCCCCCCCCCCAAATTTACAAGAGATGTCTGTCTAATCCACATTAGCCTAAATGTTTTCTCCTTTAAATTAAACTGTTTTCTCTCATATCCTATCCTGGGTGACTAGAGAGAACTGGGTACCATTTTGTTTATAGACAGAGTCTTTGGAGAAGGGCGGGGTAGAAATGTAAATATATAACATAGATGCCTCTTGGGTATCTTTTGAAAACTAATCGTGTCCCCCCTTGTCTCTTTTTTTTTTTTTTGAGGCAAAACATTCCCAATTCTTTCAGTGAGTAAAAACAAACGTGACTTTGGCCCAGACCTCACCTGCACATCTCTGCAGGCGCCACCAGATATTGGCCCAGGATTCCCCTGGGCCATGTTGGTGACAAGCCAGGGCTGCGACCTAAGAGATCACAGCCTGGGTGAAGGCGCACCGACCGGACTGCAGTGGGTTATCTCGTCTGTTCCCAGGCTGCTAATACAGCCCAGCTCGAGTCCGCCCTGCCACGGCTGCCTGTCATGGAAGAGGGGGCAGTGCAGGGGTGGGGCAGACTGGCCTCACGGTCACATTTCTCTCGGGCAGCCTAGTCACAGTTACGTTTTCTTAACATCCTGATACGGCCTGGACCATGTCGGGCCACTGCCACGCCACTGTTGTATGTGTGTTTTACCCAGTATTTCCTAACAGGCCTTTCCTTCCACTCTTATTCTCCATTGAACACTATTCAGCTGCTGATTTCATACCTAATTTGGCATTTTTCTTTCACTTGTATCTTAGCTAAATTTGTAACCTATATCTTCTGTCCCCAGTTCAGTTCTTCTGTCCACATAACTTTAACTCTCCTTAACTAGAAGTGACCAAGCATATGGTGCATGCTGTCGCTTGATTTAGGCATCCATTTGAGGTGCTCCATCAGGACCTCGCCCATTGGCTCCAGCACACCTGGCTTGGACCCTTCCTACTGACTTTCACTTCTAGGACACCTCGGGAACTAGCTAGACTCAGGAGTGAAGAGGAGCACTTCCTGGCTATGCTGTAGGAGCTCTCCTAGTTGGTTTTCTTGCTGATGACACTTCCTTGGGGCACCAGTTCCTCTTTCCTCCCTGGAGGTGATATCGGAGACACTGGTCCCCCTTCCCACATCATGCTGTGCCTCTTGGCTGCCCCTTCTCTACCCTAAATTTTCAAAAGCTGTTTCTATCCATGTTTGAAATTGACTTTGAATATTAATTTGGCTTTTACTAAATTGAGCTCTTGCAAACAAGGGATTTGTTTTGTTAAGGTGCATCCAGTATAGTTTAGGGTGCCTGATGTAAGAAATCATCCTCCTCCTGTTAGAGCCTGACTTTCAATGTTCAACTTGCAGGATGGGATCGTCTATTTGTATTCAATCCAAGGGACCTCATTGAAGAGGGATGAGAAGACCTTGGAAGCGAAAGGTCCAGTGACTGACCTGGCATACTCGCATGATGGTGCTTTCCTTGCAGTGTGCGATGCCAGCAAGGTGGTCACGGTCTTCAGTGTTGCTGACAGCTATGCGGTAAGGGTTGTGGTTGGATTCATTCTAAAATGCCTCATGCATAAAGCCATGCCCCTAGCTTGCTTGATGGCACAAGGACAAAAGATGCCATCCTTGAACGGTTCACATGTAGATATAACCTGACTGGGCTACCCTTGCTCTTGCAGCATCTGCTTCAGTGTAGCAAGCAAACTCTTGTGAGCCGAGCTGAAACAAGCACCCACCAAAAACGGTTACACCCGTCAAACTTCTGGTGCTTAAATCAACCTGTAACATTCTGGTACTAATTGGTACCCCGATTAGTGCCCAATAGGAGTACCGGCTGTCCCAGAATGTCAACTCCTGGTCCCAGTTTACCAGATTGGTATCTGGAAAATAGTTACTGGAAATAGCCCATGTTTCAGGTATCTGCGTTACCCAATCGGTGATGGAATTCATGACACAGTACTACGAAATGCGGGTATTACCTGCAGGCATCAAATTAAGTTCATGGTTTCAGCTCTACCTGGGGTCCAGCCTAGCCCAGCCCACTGGTCTAGAAGGCACTATGATTGCTTTCTGATGTAAAGGTGTAACAGAATACAGTTTGGCCAGGGTAAATCCCCGCAGGACGAAACCCACTGTCGCTTTCTTAAGGTAATTTCCCTCACAGTCAGGGAATTTAGGCAAACAGCCCTCTGACTACAGTAATAGATTCTCAGTCCTTTAGCCAGGCACAAACCTCTGACTTCTACTAGATCCAGATGTCTCTAGGCTCTACTGTAGGCTGCCGGCTCATCTGCCTACAGCCCCTGGGAGCTCAACCCCAGCTGCTGTCCCTCACAGTGTGCTCAAACACTGAGCTCAAACTTTATACTCTTAGCTCTTGGGCATGCTCAGAGCAGTGCACTCTCACTGAGCATGCCCAGGGACTTGCAGGGCAGAGGAGAAATAACAGTCCCAGCTGCTGTTCTTCCTCCCTGTTGTTAAAAAATCATGACCACAGAACCTGGCAACAGCAGCCTTTGCTGAGCTGGGTTGTACAAATGACAGCCTTCTTAAGTAGCTGTGGCTTTGACTGAAGCAATTACTAGAAACCTAGAGCTGACAAGGTTCATTTGAGTCCCAGCCCCCTGCTTGGTGCAGCATCTGCCATGGCTAGATCCAGATGTGTGCTCACTCGGCCTCCTGGTCAAAACCTCCAATGACCGAGAATTCACATATTGCTCTAGGTGGCCTCTTCTATTGCCGAATGGTCTTTTTCAGTTGGGAATTACGTCTGTTTTTTCTCTTCTCTCCACCCTTGCCTTGCCAAAGGATGGAACAGATGACACCTACTGTACATCTATTTCAAAGGCTGCTTCCAACATCTGCTCTAAAAAGCAATTGAATACTTTGATTTTCAGTGTTCATTTTCAAATTTAACGTTTTGCAATGCTTCAGAAAAAAAATCACACTTCAGATACCAATTATTTTAATATCAAATTGTATAAATGAGGTCAAATGGGTCTGCTTAATAAAACAAAAAGTCCAGTTCCCACACTAGACTCGGGGAACGCAATCATGCTGTCATAACACCACTATGAGCCCGAGACCTGCATAGGTTCAGTTTACATGAGCAGTGGGCCTACGTCCAGGAGGTTTGGCAGAGACCCACCCGTCTAGGTTTTCTCACTGACTTTCCAGAGGTAAAACTCCCTGTCTCCTTGAGCCATGTTTGGATGAGCTTGTGCAGCCAGACTCCTCCTCCTACCCGTTTCTATAGCGCTGCTAGGCGTACGCCACACTTTTACAGTTAGATATTTGGAGACGGGTCCCTGCCTGCTGTGCTTGCAATCTGCAACTGAACATCAGGATACAAACATGCACATTCCCATTTTGCAGATGAGGAACAGAGGCTGTGACTTGCCCATGGCCTCATGGCTAGGTCAGGCTTTGAACCCTGGCTTCCCAGGACCCAAGTCCAACACTTTATCCACTGCACCTCTCTGGCTCCCTACAATGCACAGCCATCTCTGTACAACTGCACTTTCAAATGATAGAGTTGGCTTTCCCTTAGGGGGCAGAGTTATGACAAAACTCTTTTTCAACTAAGGCTGTGCCCTTGTTCCTCAGGAGAGATGGAAGACTTACCACACTATTTTCTGAAACGTTGATTTTTATCAGCTGATGCTACACCAATGGAGTGTTTCAATTTATTATCGCACAGCGTTCTGCAAATTGGCCATCTTTACTAGACTCCCGTATACCTGCAGCTGCTAGAGCTGTAGCAGTTTTTGTCCGTTTAGCCCAAGGTATTGAAAAACAAATGTCGTTGCCCGGCATAGTGGTATGATTGGGAACTTGATGCACTTCACCTATGTTGAATTTTATTATTTTGTACATAGTTTTTTGGGGTTTTTTACTTCAGATTTATTGGATTTTACCGCCTTTTTTGAGAGTCCTGATTTGGGCACCTTTATTCTAGATTTGTCAGTTCTTTTGTTACAAGCACCAAAACAGAATAAACTTCTACCACTATCAAGATAAGACTATTTTATGGAGCTTTTATGCTACCTGGGAAGTACCTGGTGGTGATTGACTTACTGCCTGCGGATTCACAAATCTCCTTCCTACAACTTAAATTTTATTTCCCAAAATAGGAACATAATGTCTTCTATGGACACCATGCAAAAATCATTTGCATTGCTTGGTCGCCGGACAACGAGCATTTTGCTTCTGGGGGCATGGATATGATGGTTTATGTATGGACTTTAAGTGACCCTGAGACAAGAGTCAAGTTACCAGGTACGTTTCCATGTTTTGTCTGTCTTTGAGGATTATTAGTATAACTCGATAAAAGGACAGGAGTAGAGCTGAAATTGGTACAACTGGGTATCCAAATCTGTACCCAACGACTGATTGAGTATGGTAGCTACCAATTTTTCAGTACCTGGAAGAAATCCCCAAATTCTAAACAAAATCAGGACAAAAACTGGTTCTTTGGTATACCAGTTGTTGGTATTTTGAATACCTAGTCAAAAACCTGTTCAGGTACCAAAAAGAACCTGAAATATTTGGTTTGATTTTGGGTATCGGATATTTGACAGGAATACCTGACTTTGCGGTTACTCATGTAGCTTCTAGGGAGATGTTGTTTTTGTCACTGTGTTTGGTGGCAGTTAGAAATAGATAAAGATTCTTAACCTACTATTTTTATGCTGGGAGTCCATCTTTTTCTTAACTCAAAAGCTAGGATGAGGTTGAACCGTCTGCAATTGAATCCTGATAAGACGGAGGTGATGTGGTGGGCTAGGGCCTGGAGGTGGTTGAATCTCCTCTTGTTGGTGGGGTTTGCCCTCCCATGGTCTCTCAAGTACGGAGTCTGGGTGTGCTCGATTCACGGCTCAGCCTGGAATCTCAGGTTGTGGCCGTGGCGGGGAGTGCTTTTTGGCAGTTACATCTTGTCCGGCGGCTTCGGCCGTATCTCTCAGACTCCGACATCGCCACTGTCATCCATGCCTTCATCACCTCGAGGCTGGATTACTGCAACGCGCTCTACGTGGGGCTGCCCGAGAAGCTGGTGCAGAATGCCGCGGTGCATCTCCTTACGGGAGCGGGTCGCAGGGAGCACATGACACCAGTGCTCCGGGCTCTGCACTGGCTGCCTATAAAGCACCGAGCCAGGTTCAAGGTGCTGGTTTTAACCTTTAAAGCCCTTCATGGCCTGGGCCCTGCTTATCTGAGGGACCACCTCACTCCCCATGTGCCCGTGCGACCCTTGAGATCGTCCGTGGGAGCCTTTTTGGAGGTTCCCCGGGCGAGGCAGGTGGTCACCGATGTTATATCTTTTTCGGTGGCCGCCCCTGTGCTGTGGAATTCGCTCCCGGAGGAGGCTCGGTTGGCCCCCACTCTCCTGTCATTTTGATGTTTATGTAAGACCTGGCTGTTCCGCCAGGCCTTTGGCGAGGGGTAGGGTGGGGGAGAGTTTTATGAATTTTTTAACTGTTTAAAATTGTTTTTATATTGTTCGCAGGCCTGGGCTGCCCTGAAAGGGCAGGAGGGGTGGGACAAAAATGTTATATAAAAAAAAGATCAAGACTTAAGGGTGAAAACAAACGAGACAAGGGCAAGCCAGATCCTGGGCCACCGCAGCCACCACAGTTTGGGGCTGGCAGGGAAGGCGGTTGAAATGAGCACCCTCTCGGGGGGAATCCACCATCGCAAGTCCCTCCATGCCATAGATCAGCCAAGTAAACATCCACATGGGGCAGGGCTCCTTGCCCCCCTGCTGCACAGCAGAATTTGGGGTTCCCCCCAGGATGTGCTGCTGCTAAACAGCTGGCTTTGATGGGGGAGCAGAGGAGCATTTTTACACAGGCCCTGCCAAACACCTGATTTGGGGAGGGGGCACGGCATGCTTGGCCCAGGTGAGCATGGTTCCCCAGGCCCTCCCTTCCCCCCAATCAGCTATTGGATATCCGGGCCTAACAGACAGGAGAGCACACATTAAGCCCGCTGGGTGACCCTTAGCCCCTGCTGTGTTGCGAACCTGGTAGCAACCAGCCACCCGCCCCATGGTAGGTGTGGGCGAACATCTCTCAGCCACCAAATGGATGAGCAGATGACTCATGGACTGCTGCGGGCTACTGTCCTGTTTTCCCTCCGTGTACCTGGAAGACGCGGCGTTATACTTTTCAACTTTGTTCTCAATAAATTTGATGTTAAAAGCAAAGTAATTGCCCAGCATCAAGTTGTGTTTAAAAAATCATCCCGCTTTTAATCTTCCTTGCTTTTACAGATGCCCATAGATTACATCATGTCAGCAGTTTGGCATGGCTGGATGAACATACCCTGGTAACAACGTCTCATGATGCTTCTGTCAAAGAGTGGTCTATTTCCTACAAATGAACACCGCTTCTTACTTTGGAAGGACCTCATCAGGGACTGAACTACTGCAATGGAACATAGAATTTCTCTATTAAAAAAAAAAAATTTCTGTAATAGCTGCTGGGTCTATCATAATCTCATATCTTTACAGGGTGTTCATATCTGTAATTGTACTTTGAAAAGCTTTAGCCAGTAACAGTTTGCACATAAAGAGCACTTAAATGTTTGGAGCTTAACCTTTGTGCTGAACATTCCAGGGGGCAACAGCCGTAGCAAGGTTGGCATGGAAGATTTCAAACCTTAATCGGTTCTTATTTTCTAAAAAAAAATAAAAGTGTGAGATTGTACAGCATGAGAGATTTCTCATTTTTTCAAATTACAGAACATTTCTGTACTAATGGTCATAGTAACAATATTTAGTTGTGATTCCCAGAAATCAAGTGGTGTGCAGCTACTGTATATTACTTGGCTTGTCTGTACTGCACCGAAATCTTGCCTCAGATTTTTTTTTCCCCCTCCAGATAATGAAATGGGGTTACATGCATAATAAACTTTTTATGTATTTCATGTCCAAGTTTGGTGATTTATTTTTAGGATGGCCACATTGAGGTTTGACATCCTCTACTGTTGTTGGCTTTAATGTTTACACATGTACTGTGGCATTGCTCTATAGAAAGTTCTTGTTACCTTGTGAACCACTGATGATGATTGGCAGTCATTTCAATGTTTGGAAGGGAGGGAAACCTCTTCTGGATCTGTCTCTTTAAAGCTATATTTTGTTTCCTATGGAGAATTAAGGTGCTGTAAACCAAACATGCAGTAATCCTAAACCACCTTTTCAGAACTGGAATTAAAGTAAAGCATCATATATGACTTGTGCTGATCTTTGCAACAGAAAATAACATAAGACCATAACCACTGGACGGATGCCAACCGTGGCCATCTTCAGTTATTTAAAAGTAGTACACACTGGATCAGAATGAAGAGATCCATTCTCTGCTACTTAGTCCCAGTTCTTGATAGATGGCAATTAAGTCTCCCAGCACTTCCATAATAGCCATTTATGGACCTGTCCTCTAAGAACTTTGCCACTCCTTCTTTCTTTTTCTTTATTAAAAAAAAAAAAAGTTGGAATCCTATTGACCTTCTGGCAACTTGAGTCTTCACTGAAAATCATCTGCATCTACAGAATTGCTCATGCAATGGAGAAAAAATGGGTCACGTTGTTCTTTTGTTGGACCAACTTCTGTTTGAGAATATGCAAGTGTTTTGGCCAAATAGGACCATGCCTCAAATGTGTAGCTTAGCATGTCAGAAATATATAAAATGAGCAAATCCAGGACAAGCGTGGCAGAGAGCTTTGAAGGCATTCTTGTTTTGTTTTTCTGATAAAGAAACCCAACGGTAGCTTGTGAGATCTTTATATGTTAAAGGATGAAGAAAAGGCACTTAGTCTGCTCTCCGTCGGATGTCAGGGGGTAAGTGTTGCGTTTTGTGGCCAGAAAGAAAGCGGCTATTAACCAAAGCATTTCAGTAACGGCTGTTACATATTGTGGTTACAGGAAACTTCAGATGCTGAGCCTTACGCTCACTAAGGTTTGAGATCATGATCCTCCTTTTGAATGTTAACAAAACCTGGCAGTGTTTGTAGGTAGAGGGTATCCTATCCTGTGTTGGAGGAGGAGTTTGAACCAGTCGGTTCTCGAACTGTAGAACAAGTGTATCTCTCCCTCCTGAAGTCCACTGGGGGTAAGGCACCGAGCAGGCAGTGCATGGGAGTATGACGAGGGCAATGGGAACCGTGGATGCTGAGGGAGTGGAGCCCTAAGAGGCATTTCTGCCTGAAGTTCCAATAGAATTTAATGAGGTTTTCCACAAGGCCCTGTTAATAAGTGGGATAGGAAGAAAGGCCTACACCAGACTCATGGGCCAGTAAAGTCCATCTCCCGCCCACCCACGAGCTGAGACCCAGAACACGGGGACTTTTACATGCAGCTGAGAACCAAGTTCACGCTCTAACGCCCCCATTTACCCACCAAAGACAATTTCAGTTCTGTTCATGAGATTCCCCATGCAACCTGCTGAGGGAATCTGAGTATTGTTGGTCCCAGTCAGTTAGGTTGATGTGAGGTAGATGTGTCAAGTAAGGGGAACAAGATCCCCCTTGCTTAAGGTTAAATATTGTTTAGTGTTGCCTGTACATAACTCAACAACCTTCCCTGCTAGATCTGCCTTTTAACACTTGGAGAGACCCTCTTACCGCTCTTAACTCCAGTAATCTAATACGCTCCTCCTCAGGTCACATTTCTGGGCTGGTGGTTGAAGTAACGGACTGGTCCCCCTTCAACCTCCGTGCTGAAGTGGATGGTGGTGAAGGATCAGGCGCTTCCATCCTGTCCAAGGGTCCACTGAGCCTTGTCCTTTAGATTGCGAGGTTTAAGGGACCGATAGCACATGCTGAAGAGTTGTGTCCTGGGCCGAAGCCAAAAAGGCACTTAGAATGTACCGTCGACTCCACCTTTTGCCAGGTGCACAGTGCACTGTTTGATACATGTTGCCGTGCACTTAAGTTAATTTGGAACAAGGTCTTGCAGACCAACAGTCATGTACCAAAAGTCCTTGAAAGTGTCCCACCACCCTAGTTGTGGCTGCTGATAGGGAGCGATAGCTGTAGATTGAGAGGAAATTATACGCGTTGCCGTGTAATTAATAAAGGAAGCCTGTTTACTAGGCCAGTCGGTCCAATCTTCAGAGTGAAAGCCAAAGCCATGTGGGGAGACAAGGACTATTTATACACCTGCAATTTCATCGTCACAAGACTCTCAGATGCATCTGCGGAGCTAATTATGGTCTAGCCTTGTGAATGTAGAGGCCGCAACTGTAGGAAGAACTCCCATTCTCTAGCCTTTGTTCTAGAGAGAGCTTTATGGAAATGCCCACTGTCAAAAGTAGAAACACTCTTTGTGGTTGCAAGAGGTAGAGAACCTACCTTCAAACCAGACCGGGAAAGGTCATTTATAGCTTCTAGCTTAAGAGTTTGTTTCTAATCTCCTGTTGACCCTGCCATCACCTCTCTTCTACAGGGAACTTTATAAAACTTAAGATTCAGTGGGGTTAGGGCCTGGGGAGAGCAGGGCCCAAGATGCTGCTGTTCCAGAAGCCGCTGCCCCTTTAGGAGTCTCGGAGGGCTAAGACCTAGACCTTTCTGAAGCTCCCCACCCTTGGAGGACTTTCCGCCACTGCCCGGTCCGCGTCCACCAAGGCCAGCAGAGGCATCGGACCAGACTACCCACCTTATTTCCGGCCTGCGGGATCTTCAAGCGGGCTGTGGCCACGAGGCCCTTGAGAGGAGCAGGAGACTGGAGCCCAAGATGCTTCCTCGATATTTTGGGTCCTGGGACTAGGGGTTCTGTGGGCCACCACCCTGTGAACTTCCTTGGGGTTTTTAGTTTGTGGGACTCCTATTCTGTTTTCACTGGGCAGGTTACCATTATTATGGACAATTGAACTTTTGTTCTAAGTATTTAGGGCTAGGCCTGGTCAAGCCTGTGCTTTGCTTAAGCACAAGATCAATGATTTGGATTTATTGAATTTAATTCATGTCTAAATATTCTCGGTTAGGCCTGGTTAAGCCTGTGCTCCATTTAGGAGCAAGACCAATCTGTTCAGGGACTTATGCTCTGGATTTATTGAATTTAAGCCTTATTCAAATATTAACTTAAGGGGTTAGGCTTGGTTTAGCCTGTGCTCCACTTAGGAGCAAGACCAATGTGATTGGGGACTCCTACGTTCTGGACCCATCAACTTTAAGTTGCGTGGAAGTATTTTTCATTTCTAACTGGCAGTGAAAGCCAGGTGTAGAACTTACTGAGGAATATTTCTGTCAATAACCTTTGCTCCTTTGGGAGATTATCTGTACAAATAATGGCAGATAAGAAACTGTGTAGGCATGCTATATCACCATCTGGCTGTGCAGACTTCCTGGTTAGAACAAGCCAACATTTCAGACTTTATTTCTGATCCAAGCCCTTCTGTAGATGCAGAATCTTTTTCATTTGTTTCACTTATGTGCAGACTTGCTGGCCTGACAGATCATGACCCAGTAGGCTTTCTAGACAGTCCAACTCTGATATGCACAGAGGTAAGGGACCGTAGTGATCTTCCAGCCCCCAGATCATTTATGGCTGAAATAGCAAGGAATGATGTTTTAAGAAGTTAAATGGGGACATGCAATTTAATGATAATGGGGAATTACTGGGACTCAAACTAGAGGCTTCAGAGGTTAGTAACAATCAGTGGCTCCCACAGGAAAATTTGGCTGCTTGGTGATTGAATTTCAGAAGGAAGAAAATTGTCAGAAATTTTTTCAGGGCAAGGAAACCTCTCCAATCATGGGGAATTTCTGACAGTTTTTAGTTCCACCTCAGATTGTCTACCTAAAATGGGGACAGTTTCCCCACTGGCTCAGTCTAGTGAAAGTAACTTCAACTCAGCCAAGTTATAATATGGACGTACCCCCTGTACATGAGATCCAAATCCCAAAATGATGTAGGAAGCATCCCGTTAGAAGATTGACCTGGTTGGGACGTGCCTGTCTGAAAACTTAACGGAGGTAGAGGAGATCGCCCGACTGGCCTCCTTTTAATACCCTGTCCATTATTGAGCAAGATAAAATAATCCAAAGACTGAGTCTCATGCAGAAGAAGCTCAGTAAAAACAGCCTTGCGTATAGAGCGCCTGATTTAAAGTCTGCACCTGCCAATAACATACTACTCCAAGGTCCAGATGATGACTAAAATGAGGTATTCAATCCCTGAAGAAATGGGTACACAAGACAATGTGGGTTAGGATTTAGGGGAAGCCTCCTTGAGAGACAAGGCTACTGCAAATGTATAGATGTCCCTGGCTCGTGTTAATCTGATGTCTCCTGTAGCGGCTGATGCTTCTAGTGGTAGATTAGAGCTATTTTGAGGGGTCAAACCCAGTTCTTAGGGTAGGCCCCCTAACACTGGGGCTGCAACTGCAGGGGATAGAGGGTGGCTGCCCTTTTAACATTCTACCTTTAGAATATAGGTTTGGGCAGGGGCGTGCATGTGCGAGCAGCCAGAGTAGAAGCTGAATGACCTAAAATTCAAAAAAACAAACCTCGAAAACCAGCCAAACTGCAGACCAGACTGCAACTCAACAAACAGACAATGTCTGAAGCTGCTAAAAGAGCAACATAGACCACTATGAAGGACTTTTGTGAGGTTCTGAACCCACCCCCTCTGCTGAGCATGGCGGAGGAGGAGCAGGACAAAATGGCGCAGGAAGTAGAAAAGGTAATAAAGAGACACCCTGAAGACCTCTGAGATCCTCCAAATAACAACAGAATTCAAGAGAGCCATGAGAGACAGAGAAAAAATTATGGAAGATATGAAAGAGAGAGAAAATCTACAATTGCCTCCCATACAAAAAAAATGGAGGAGCTGGAAACCCGAGTTACTGAAACGGAGCAGAGGATCTGCAGCACGGAGGAACACTCTCTAAACACAGAAGCCAGAGTACTGGAAGTGGAAAATAAGATGGACTCCCTCCGGGCGCACTGTGAAGATTTGGAAAATAGACTACGGCGATCCAACCTGAGGATCACAGGAGTGCCGGAGGGAGCCGAATTACCAGACGCAAGAAAGTTTATGGGGGAACTTCTACAAACTTTATTTCCAAACCTGCAGGAACTACAGGGAGCAATTATAGAGAGAGAGAGAGCTCACAGAACCTTAAACCTGAAAGCCAAGGAGGGAAACAAGCCGAGAACAATAATATTGAAACTTCTGCACCGAAGAGGCAACGCTAAGTGCAGCGAGAAAAGAAGGCAACAACCTGACCTGGCAAGGACACTCGCTGCGTATCCATGCAGATCTGACCCCCGAGATGATGGGGAAAAAACTAGCTTGGAGCAAATACTATGGCAACTTGAAAGTGCACGGCTTCCAACCCCAAGTGAGACACCCAGCGAGAATGGTAATTACCTATAATGGAAGAAGGCTGCTCTTCGCAACACAGGAGGAAGTGGAAATCTTTTTGAAAACAACCCTTAAACGAAGCTTCACTGTGACGCCAGCAAGCAACACAGATTTATAGAAAGAACAAGGAAAAATAAAGGAGAAGTAGGGGGGGAAAGAGAGGGAAGTATAATCAACCTCTGTTATAACAATGGTCCAAATACTTGTAAAGGGGCTGGATAATAAGAGGAAAACAAAAGCAACAAGGGTAAAACACGGGGAATGGAGTGCTGTTACCTCCAAAGTTCCATGTTGAAGGCACCCTACCCTGACTGAATTAAGCAGAAAACTATTTGTAACAATGTATAGTTGTTTGATAATAGGTTAGGTGTTGAATTATGGTTTGTGTTTTGATGTTGATAAGGGGGACTGAGGCTTAGGATCCCCTCCCCCTTTTTTTATTAGTACATCAGCTGAACTGGGCGCTAAAAATCAGGTGACATATAGAGGAATTTGGGAGGGGGAGAGAAAGTAGAGAGTATAAAATAAATCCCAACGCACAGCTAACCGTTTTGTTTAAAGGGACAACGCTGTCTGTTTCCTTTGCCCAGCAAAGGATGCAACTTTAGGTGCCCAGATCGCGTGATCAGGCTCTCCGAGGAGCAGTTGTCTGGGCACCTATAATGTCCAAATTCGGGAATAGTGTGCTGCACTCATAAGTTTTGTTTAAAAAGGCAACGATGCCTAAGTTTTTTCATGAGCCTATAGAGTGCAGTGCACAACGTCCTATGCAAGACAAAAGGGAATGCAACAACACAATAAGGTACAAGAACTGGGTGTCCAAAAAACAATGAAATTATCACACACACACACACACACACACCCCCAAGAAAAATAACAGTTTTGTTTAAAGAGGTAGTGGTGCCTAAGTTTTTCTTGATACTGGAAAAATACAACACAAAATTCTAGATAAGCCCCAAAAGTAAAACAAACACTACCCTTTAAATTAACAAGGTACAAAATTAAACAACAAAATGAATAATATGAAGCTACTATCATTCAATGTAAGAGGCTTGAACCACCCTATCAAAAGGAATAGTGTCTCACATATAATCCAATCTAGTAACCCCAACTTTTTTTTTTTGTAACAAGAAACTCATTTATTAAAGGCAGATATGCATAGATTTAAAGGCAAAAAAATAGCAAAAACGTACAACTCGTGCAGGGAAGAAAAAAGCAGGAGTAGCAATTGGAATTTTAGAGGGTACAAAGTTCACACTGGAAAAGAAAAAACAGGACAATGAAGGAAGATACTTACTACTAAGGGGTAAAATAAACGCCCAGGTTATTACTCTCAATGTTTACGCCCCTAATGAAGGGACCTTAACTTTTTTCAAGAAAATACTCCAAGACTTAAAATTGAAATGCAGGGCATGGTGATCCTGGCGGGTGATTTTAACTCAGCTCTAACGGAATTAGACAGTTCATCTAAACAGGGGAAGGACAAATTAGCAAGATAACTTGAAAAACTTTTAGCTCAGCAGGATCTATGTGACACTTGGAGATTACTTAATGACAAAGCCAGGGACTACACACGTTACTCAAATAGGCACAACTTACTCCAAGATTGATCATATACTGGTTGATAGAATTCATATCAATAGGTGTAAAAAAAAACAGGTATCATGGCCTTGACTTTTTCTGATCATAACCCCATAACACTACAATTTGATCTACATGATACCAAAGATAATGAGACACTGGAGGTTCAATAATAACTTATTAAAAAAAACCAAACTTTTAAAACACAAGTACAAGAAACTTTTAAAACACAACAAAGCGACACACCTAAAAAAAGAAATAATGAAATCTTGTTAGAAAATTTGAAACTATTGGAAACCCTAAATCAACAAAACCCTAGTAAACGCTTAGCATGAAAAATAAAAGAATTTAAAAAGGAAATAGAAGCCATTAACACAGCTAAAACCACCAATAACCTCCGGAGGATCAGATGCTATTACTACGAGAAGTCGAACAAACCAGACGGAGTATTAGCTTGGATGGTCAGACATAGAAGAGCAAGGGCCATGATACCAATAATAAAAACACACAAAGGAAAAACAAGTAAACGGAAGGAAATACAAGAAGAATGTCAAATTTTATGAAGAGCTCTATATGTCAGAAAATCCTGACCCTCACAAAACTCTTTCCTAGAAAATATAAATTTAAAAAGATTCAATCAACAAGCAGTCTTTTTAGAAGCCCTGTTTACTACAGAAGAAATTGAAACAACTATAAAAAGTATAGCCAAGAAGGTTTTACTTCAGAATACTATCAAACATTCAAAGACACATTAGCCCCTAAACTAACTGAATTATATAAAGCCTTCAACCATTTAAAGAATCTGCCACCAACATTCTACAATGTGACTATTAACCTCTTTCCTAAACCAAATAGAGATCCAGAAAACTCTGCCAACTACAAACCCATAGCTTTACTCAATGTGGATTTTAAAATCTTTTCTAAGACACTACTAATAGATTATCTTGTATTATACAAGAAATCTTACATCCGGACCAAACTGGTTTTATCCCAGGAAGATATGGTGCTGACAACATTAGAAGGGCAATGAATATAATACAGCGGTGCCCTTGTCGTGGACGGACCATTATCTCCTTCAGGCCGGTCTTCTAGCGCGCCCCCTCCAGAAGGGGAAGGGGCCACTTAGGATGGTCCGCCCTCGGAGGCTGATGGAGCCCCAGCGGTTCCAGGAGGCTCTGAGGGAGTTAACCCTGGACGTGGACGGCCACTCTGTGGATGGGCTGGTCCGGCATTGGAACAACTTACTGGAGGAGGCCATCGACAGGGTGGCTCCCAGACGCCTTCTGCCTTGGGCTCGTCACCGCAGGGCCCCTTGGTTTACTGAGGGACTGCGGTGTATGAAGCGTGTAGGCAGGAGGCTAGAGCGACGCTGGCGTCGGACTCGATCTGACTCCGACCGTCTTCTCCATAGGGCCCATTTGCGGTCCTATGTTGAGGCTGTGAGGACGGNACCTACTTTTGGATTTTTAGTGTTTTGTTTTGCCCTGTATATTAATTATGTATAATGTTTATGGTTGTTTTAAATTGTTTTTACATTGTTTTAAAGATTGTTGGAAGCCGCCCTGAGCTGCGTGCAGGAGGGGCGGGGTACAAGTTTTATAAATAAATAAATAATTAATTAATACAACATATAAATCAAATCAAATCAAACAAGCAGCAGCAGTTGTCTCCATGGATGCCATGAAGGTCTTTGATAGAGTAGAATTTAGTTTTCTGCATAGAATATTAGATAAGGTGGGAGTGGGCACTAAGTTTCTCTCCTGGATCAAAATAATCTACAAATCCCCAAAAGCACAAATCCTGACTAATGGAGATTTGTCACTTAGGTTTGCCTTCAAAAGAGGCACAAGGCAGGGATGCCCATTATCGCCTGTCTTATTTGATCTTGTCATAGAAGCACTGGCAGCAGCAATCAGACAATCAACAAATATAAAAGGTATCACACTAGGCAAGGTAGAAAATAAGACCATCTTGTTTGCAGATGACTTATTAGTCTTTATAGCCAACTGAGAAAAATCATTCCCCCCCACCCCACCCCCCCCCCCCCCCCCCCCCTTAATACAGGTCTTCAGCGAAGTAAGTGGCTGTAAAATAAATGTAGACAAATCCTCGACCATGTACTTTAATATCATGTCTGACACTGAACAACAATTACTGAAAATTGCCAAATTTAGAACAGAAAAAAAAGATAAAATACCTAGGAATATACCTAATGCATGATCATAAACAACTATACACATTTAGTTTTGTACCATTAATAGACCAAGTCGGTAAAGAGCTGGACAAATGGACATCCTTAGCATGTACTTGGATAAGCTGGATGAACCTCTTTAAAATTAAGATTCTCCCCAAACTGCTGTACACCATGATGGTACTACCAATCACTCTTTCCCCCTCCCCTCCTTTTTCTCGCAAATGGATCTGAAATTAAGAAAATGTATTTGGAAAAATAAGATGCCATGAATTAATCTGGACATATTAAAAGCTAGTTATGACAGAGGGGGCCTAGCGGTGCCAGATTTCTACAACTTAGCCATTGGTCTAATAACTACCCGGATGTGGTACCACAACCATAAAGATGCACAATGGGTAGTGCAAGAAAAACACTTACTTCAGGTGAAGGACTTTAAAGAATGCCTGGTAGGCACAGCATACCCAAATAAAACAATATGGAAAGAACACCCATTTGCTTCTCTTGTGCTAAAATCCTGGGAACAAAATATGAAAAAATATAAAATTGTGTCCCCCTACACACCCATAATTCCCAGAGCTAGTGATAAAAAACATTTAGCAACACAACAAGTGCAGCAACTTAACAAAAAAGACCTAATTAAAGTGTCAGTTATATAGAGGAGATAGCTTTATGACAAAGGAGGATATACGTGACCTTCTGAAGACTGACATCCAGGACTGGCAATACATCCAGCTTAGAAGTTGGGTGTTTGGAATGTCTAAGAGGGAGGAACTTACTCGACCCCCCACTTAATGTAGAAAAGCTTCTTTACCAATCAGCAAACTATAAAGGAATTCTGTCCCGAATATACAAAGAACTCAAAGTAGGCCCAAGCGCACAAAAATATCTTATGGGTTGGGAAAGCGAACTAGGCATAAGATTTACCAAAAAAGATAAAACTCAAATGTTAAGGAGACTATTCCAAAAGTTCCACATCCTGGGAAATAAGGGATACACAAACCAAACTCCTAATGCGGTACTATCTCATACCCCAGAGAATCAGCTGAGTAGTGAAAGGATACAGTAATAAATGTTGGAGGGGCTGTGACAAAGAGAGTGACCACCTGCATTGTTGGTGGTCCTGTGGGGTACTTAAATGCTTTGGGGGGAAGATATGGGAAGAAATAGATAAAGCCACAAATTTGAAACTACCCCAGGTACCCGAGATTGCATTATGTGGCATTTACCCAGATATACCCTTAATCCAAACCGATTATAAAACGTATGACATGTTTGTGGCAGCGTTGCAAACAGTTGCAAAAAGGTGGAAAGACACCAAAGCCGCCCACGATAAATGAATGGAAGACAAGACTGTGGTATATCTTTACTATGGAAAAAACATTGATAGGACTACGGGGTGGGGTGGGGGGGACAGAGGACTTCAGTGCAACATGGCTTCCCTGCCTCAAAGTAATGCGCCGAGAAGATGCACAAATTCACCCACTGAAATATGTTCTATTACAATATATGATACATGTAATTATTGGTTAATTTATCCACCTGATAATGCGCTACAAGATCAATATGTAAATTGTTAGTTAATGTTACAATGTTTATAAAATAATAATCTATAATAAAATATATATATAGGGTTGGAACACAGGTATAGCAAACGACACTCGAGATCTGCTTAGAAAATACGATATCCTTTGCATCAAAGAGACCCGGATCATTGATGGTGCAGATTTAACCCTGCCTGGATATGAAAACTTGGGTCCAGCCTATCTGCAGACTTGCTAAGGTGGGCAGGCCTGTTGGTGGGTTGGTAATATTTATTAGCCTAGCATTGCAGCCTGAGAGTGAACAACTACCTCATACTCCTGTGAACACTTTAGTGGTCTGTCTCTCCTGGGACAAGGAGTCTGTGATCATAATTATTAATTTGTATTTACTTCCTACTGGAGGAATTTGGAACCGTGCCAGTTTCTGGCTGTCTTTAGAAGATTTTTTAGAACAACTAGAGGAAGATTTTCTATCAACGCCTATAATATTAGCAAGCAATTTTAATGCTCGCACTGGGAATAATGATTTGAAAATTGCTGGTGGTACGGGATTGAAAGAAGATGAGTTTTTTCATCCCCCCAGAATATCCAGGGCTGCTATTCTAAATGCTGCTGGCCTCCAATTACTGACTTTTGTATACAGGACCAATTGGATCTCCTTAATGGGAGATCTAATATAGATCGCAACAGTAATCTAACATTTGTCTCTATTAATGGAGCCAGTACTATTGATTATATATGCATGCCTGCACACAAGTGCATATTTCATCAATTTCACCATTCTGTCGTATGGCTGTAGTGACCACTAGCCAGTTGTGATAGCATACCTGCCCCTGTTGGAGGCTTTTGGGATCCACGTGGATGATCCAGGGCTTGCTCAGATCGACCTGTGAGGATCTAAAACCCTGAAATGGGGTGCCAAGGTAGCAGAGAAGAGCCGTACATTTCTTGCTAATAGCGACATGATTTCATGTAGACACACCTCTCTGGCTGTAGATCTGATTTCTGAGAATTTGCTGGAATTATTTAATCAAATAGTGTTTAAAGTAAGACAAGGTGTACTCATTGAAGCCTACACTAAATGAAACTCCCACAACTCACCTTAGTTTGATCTAGAATGTCAGTTACTTAAACAATCAGTAAACAGAGCTGCTGTACATATCAAAGTAAATAAATCGTCCCAAGATATTCAATTTTATGTGGATACCAAGGGCTAGTATAGAGATAAATTAAAAAGTAAGAAACTTGCCCACCAGTGCTTTTTGCGAGTTTGCCTGGAGGATGCGAGTAGTCGGAAAGACAGTGTCAAATTTTGGAACCTAATAAACAAAGGATCTGTAAACAGTCACTGCCCCCTGGAACCAAGTATACTTGGTTCCATCTGGCAAAGTCATTTTTCTAATATATTTAATAGAACTCCAGATAATTGTTTAGACAATTTAAATGACTCAGATTTGACCTCCTTACCACCTTGGCAATCAGCTTCTAGTTTGGAAAGAAGGGCACTCGTGCAATTATCTGCCAAGATGGCATTCCAGGTGAATTTTTTCATGAGCACATTGACTGGTGGACTCCTATATGATGTAGGCTTTTTGATCATATAAACTTTTTTGGTATAACTCCAGCAGACTGGAATCTAAGCATCATAATTCCTATTTTTAAGAAAGGAGATAGAAATTGCCTCTCCAATTACAGCCCAATTAGTCTGATAGATATAGTGGCTATACTTTATGCAAACTTTTTATTGGGGAAACGTGATAAGTGGGCTGATGAAAATAATTTTTTTTCCGAAGAGCAGGCAGGCTTCCATGCAGTGGACCGTTGCTTCGTATTGGCCCATTTTGTTAATAAATATGTCAATGTACGTAAAGGCAAATTTTTTGCCACATTTGTAGATTTGAAATTGCTGTAGAGAGGAAAGACGGAAGCGTACTATGGGCAAAAATTGCAGCGACCAATGTAGAGAGAAGACTCTTTTTACTTTTTCAAATGCTCTATCGTAATACCTCATTAAAAGTCAGGCTAACTCAAGCTGGTCACTTGTCTGTGTCTAGTCCCTCCACAAATGGAGTAAAACAGAACTGTGTGCTTGCATCATTCTTGTGTCATTTTTTGTATTATATGACATAGTTGCCGAGTTGCAGGGAGACTTCTGTTATCTGCTGCGTATTCAGGGGAAACAAATACCTATACTCCTTTATGCTGATATTATGCTACTATCAAACAGTGAAATAGGCATGAGAAGACTTTTGTTGACACTGAGCTCTTATTGTAGAAGAAAGCACCTAAGCATGAATTACGGAAAAACCAAGCTTATGCTTTTTGCAAAAAGACAAGTCATCCATAGATGGTCTCTTGACTCTTTCTGTTTCAAACAAGTCAAACATTATAGATACTTGGGGATCATTTTTTCCTCCTCAGGTTCTTGGCAGGAGCATGTGAATAAGATCAAACTAAAGATGGCCCAATCAGCTAACAGAACAGTTAGCGACTGCTGGGGGAAGGTTGATACTGCTGGTCCTAAAACATTTGGAACAAAAGCTGTGCGCACAGGCACTTTATGGAGTTGAGATTTGGGGATATTCTGCCATGGCAGACTTAGAGACCTTCCAGAATAGGTTCCTTCGATCCATTCTAGGTGTGCCTAAAAACACCCCATCATGCATGGTTAGCCAGCAGGCAGGTGTGCTCTCTGTGGAAATGAAGGCTCGACTTAGTATCTTTTCCTACTGGCTAAACAGCTATGTCTGACGACAATTTGCCCAAACCGTGTTGGTCTGAGCAGCAAAACCCTGACTTCAGTTCAGTATGGAAAAACAGTCTGGATAAAGTATTTAGGATGGCTTGTTGCTCTATCAATTTTTTCTTATGGCTTCCCCAAGGATAAGTCTAAAGTGACGATTAAAACTCATCGTAGAGATATTTATGTGCAAAGTGACTTAGCTGCACTCTCTCTAGTTAAAACAACTCCCTGGTTTTGTAAGTGTAAGACACAGCACCAACCCGAATTCTACTTAACTGTTGTAAGAAATTTCACTGTCTGCAGGGAACTAACCCTACTAAGATTTCAGCTGATGCCCTCAGCAGTAGTAGTGGGCAGTTACGATCAAATCCCATACAAGCTGAGATTTTGCCCTTGTGGCGCACAGCAAGTTGAGGATCTCCTCTCATTACCTGATTGATTGTCCACTTACAGCTAGTATTCGTCATAGCTTGATATCCCCTCTTCTAGCAGGGAAAACCTATTGTAATACCCATTTAAAATTATCCTTCTTACTGGCAAACCTCCTTGAAGGTGGCTAGTTTAGCCCATGCCCTGATGGTACAGAGAGACATTCATGTTGCCAAATGTAACCAAAGAATCCGGACCTGATGAAGTTCATGGTCCTGCTGTAAATTTATCGAGGATGGTGTTGTTATTGGCACTTAGGTATTTTATAGTGCTATTTGATAGTGTATTGTTATATTTTCTTTGGTATGGTTCACTGATTTGTTTTTATTTTTGTGTTAATTGTTTAAACTTTATGCTTGTATTTTGGTACAACCATTGGTTAAGGCAAATAAATAATTTTTTTATATTGATTGAATCTTAAGATGGAGGAACCTGTAAGGTGTAAACCTAACAAACCGCTGATTCATACAGTGATGATAGTGCAGGTAGGACTATTTGTCCTCTTCCCCTTTTGTGCCCTCCCACCCCAGAGAAAAACAAACCGGAGCGTACCCGGCCAGGGGAAGCCATCCCCTCCCCTGGGTAGGGCAGACGTCACCGAGTGACATCTGTGAACATCCTAGATTTCACTCCACTTGGCCATTGGACTGGTATTGCAGGCTGCTAATCGAGTCACTAACATTTATTCTGACCTTGTGTCCTGAGCCTCTGTAATCAGTCATGCTTAGCTGGCAAGAGTACGAGACTAGTAACCAGACTTCTATTGTAGCATTCTGTATGGAACAGAATAGCACCTGACTGTACTGGCAGATTATAGACATGCACCACAGATTTGTCCCCTCTTTGTGTGCATGCCCTCATCTCTGCTCCCTTCCCCTGAGCTCCGTCTTTCGGTGCTTGAGGGTAGGAACTGGATCCAGGGGCCAGATCCAAGAATTGGAAAGGGTCAAATAAAAAGCTACCTGCGGGCTGCACTTGACCCCCAGGCCAGAGGCTCCTCATCCCTGAGACAGACTCATACAGTCCATAAGATACCAGGTTGTATAAGAGTAGCAGTATATCGCATAAACTTGGCTGTCAGATTCTGCTTCCAGAATTCCCTCTGTCAGAGAGAAAGTAATGCCATTCAAGACTGCCTGCCTGGGTGTCATCCCACCACTAGGTGGCATCGTGGTACCATCTGGTTAGCATAGGTTCACCTGTCCTCTCCTGGCACTTTAAGCTCATGGTTAACTGAACGCTTAATGTCGACTTGATGTTCTCGGTGTCGAGAGTTTGTTGCTGAACAGATTTACAGGTTGCGATGTGTACTTTCAAGCTACAGAACATATGCATTTTAGCAGGGGAAGGAAAGCTTTTTGGTGTCCTACGGCTATGCTAGCTGTGGCCAAACACTTTCTGTGAACCCTCTTCTAACAGCTGTGGCTCCTTTCCCTGCTAGACTCATGTTTACTCGCTATAAGCATTTATTACCAGGGAATAGTCCCTGGGAAGATAGAACGGATTATAAAACAGTCAATCTGTATTTGACAATGCTGTGATTGCTCGTAGTCAAGACCTGCTCCTGGAGCCTCTCACTGCTTATCTGCTCTCAGAAACCACGCGTTGTCTGAGGAGCCCACAATTGTATCTTAAGTCAGCAAGCAATGAGGCTTGTGCTGTGACAGGCCCCTCAATGCGGAACTCACTCCTTCCAGTTGTCCATCTTAGTTCCTCCCTCCTTACCTTTAAAAAGCACCTGAAGCCCTTTACATAAGAACATAAGTAGTACCATAGTGGGTCAGACGAATGGTCCATCTAGCCCAGCATCCTGTCTCTGACAGTGGCCAATCACGGTGGTTTGGGAGAAGCACACAATAGGTCACAATGAGAGATCCATTCCCTGTTGTTTTCCCCAGCTCCCGTCATGTTCCCTGATCCTGTCTGGCCAGGGACGACCAGAACTGCACAAAATATTCGAGGTGCAGTCGCACCATTGATTTGTATAGAGGCATTATGACCTCCTCAGTTTTATTCTCTATCCCCTTCTGAATAATTCCTAACATTCGGTTTGCTTTTTTGACTGCTGCCGCACACTGCACTGTGGATTTCATTGTATTGTCCACAACCACCCCCAGATCGTTTTTTTGAGTGGTAACTCCTAGCTTAGTACCCAGCATTGTTTACGCATAGTTTGGGTTATTTTTCCCTACGTGCATCACTTTACACTTGTCCACATTAAATCACATTTGTCATTTAGATGCCCAGGCACTCAGTGGTGTAAGATCCTGTTGCAGTTCCTCACAGTCTGCTCGTGTTTTAACTACCTTGAATTTTAGGCTAAAGCAAAAGCTAATGCCAAATAAATTTGATTGATTGAACTACCTTGAATAACTTGGTGTCGTCTGCAAATTTGATCATCTCACTCTTAACACCCTTTTCCAAATCATTAATAAATACATTAAACAGCACCGGTCCCAATACAGATCCCCGGGGGCACACCACTGGATCCCTTTTTAAATATCGGGGTTACATTTGCCACCCTCCAGTCCTCGGGTACACTTGATTTCAGCAAAGTGTTTGACAATGTTTCACACGAGATCCTCATTGACAAGCTTGCACAACGTGGGATGGAAGACACTACAACACAATGGAGTCAAGGCTGGCTGAAGAACCATTCTCAGAATGACCCATCACCATCAAACCAAGAGGAGGTATTGAGTGGGGTCCCGCAGGGCTCTGTCCTGAGTCCAGTCCTATTCAACATCTTTATTCTTAGATCAAAATTCCTTCAGTTTAAGAGAGGAGTTAAGGCTCTTACAAATTCAACCATTCTCCAAAAAGCATGAAAATTGTATGTTAAGGCTCCTGCCTCAACTTGCGCGCCATGTAAAGTCGTTGTACAATCTCACATATTGTGCTCACATACAACTAAGAGTGTTAACAAAGACAGTCAGCCCACATTAGCCCACACCAGGTGGGTGTCCACCTGCCTGTTTATTAGGTGTTTGCCCCCACTGGAAATAGGGCTACTGCCTACCAGACTCTCAACCTCCACTCACAGTGGGGTCTCAGAGAATGGGGAGCCTGCCATGCAGGTGAATGCAGGCTGGTGTGCGCTCACGTGTCCACGTCCCATTAATTAGGTTGTGTGCAGCGCCTCTGAGGATACAGGTCCGCCCCCACCATAGAGTCATGGGCAGAAATCATAGCACATCTGAAGATCGACCTCTTCCTTCCTCTCCACTCTCACTGGTACTGCAAGTGGGGGTTACCTTGCCCATACGTGTATGAAATACACACAGGGGGCTGCCTATCCATTAGGCTAAACGTATGAGCAGGGGCTGCACAGACCAAACCTGGACTACAGCAGGCTCTCGTCTAATTACTTAACACCCTTCAGCTCCATGATCACACTTGGCCTTGGTCTTTCAGCCCCAACTCTCTTCCTCTGCAGGTTGGGGGCAACACTGAAGTTTCTCCCTGCCCCAGTATCTTGATCCCTGTCTCCACTCATGGCTGGTGTCAGCGGTACACTTACCTGGACACTTGCCAAGGGCCCACAGCTTCAGGGAGGCCCATCGGCCTTCATGGGGGGGCTCCAGCCAATTTCCAAACCTGGGCTGAGAGGGCTGTTTGTTCATGCTGCTGCTGCGCCATTTCCAGAAGCCTCGGGGTGGGGGGCACGGTGAACAGAAAGGCTCTTTGAGATGGCTCTGAACATTCTCACAACTGGTGTTGTGCGAATGTAGGAGCCACTTGAAGAAGAACAGAAGGTTTCTACTTTGTAAATAAGGTTCTTCGAAATGAATGCACAACTGGGTGTTGTGAGAATGTTAGGAGCCATCTCGAAGATGAACTGCGGAAGTGAGCTTGCAGGCTCTGTGGAGGGAGAGTGAGGCATAGGGATGGATGGTATTGGGCACAGGGAGATAGGGGTTTGGGGGAGGGTTCTGGGAGAGAGAGGCATGGGGACAGGGAGGGAGGGACTGTTTGGGGGCACTGTGGTCTACATTGGGGGAGAGGCATGGGCAAAAGGGGGGTCTCTCTCCTCTTCTGTTGCCCAAGGGCCCACAAAAACCTGGAGCCAGCCTTGTCTCCACTGCAGCCACAATTTCTCCTTCATTTATAGCTCCTTTCCCAGGCAGCAGTTCAAGTGCATTTTCTCACTGCACCGGTGATTAAGGGTCAGGGGGAATGTGTGTTCTAGTATGTCATGCATTGGCATACTCTTATGGGTGTGGGGGGAACCGCCAGTAGCACAGCTGCTTACAATCGGATTCCCCTGCTTCTGCACTAACTCTCCTTTGTTCCCTACTCCCCCTTGTTCAGCATTCACAAAAATCATCCCTTGGACTCAGTACAGCTGTGGCCTTCCTTGCCATACATTGGGCATTTTTAGACACACGTTAAAGTTCCGGATGTTTCAATCTTCTGGGTTGACAAGTCCACAAGTAAGTTCCGGATTCATTCTTCACACTCACACTGCCCTGAGGCAGCCTAAAGTAGCCGCAGCTGTAGACATGAGGGGCTGCCATGGAAACCAGGTGACCACATCTGCCTGGAGCAAAGCAGTTTACCAGGAGAACTTTTTGCTAGGGATGGGTGAACGCCATTCGGAAGTTCAGAGTTCGGCCTGAACTCGGCCTGTTTGGATGACCGAACCCAAATCCGAACACAAACTGACCGAACCGAACTCAATTCCGAACGTAGAAATGACCGAACAGTTTGGTCAGTTCGGATCGCGTTCGGGTGAGTTCGGGTGGCAAAAAAAGGGTCACTGGAAGGTCAAACATGGCAGGGATGGGGAGTCAGCTGAGGAACAGACTTCCAGGCACCAGGGGTGGAGAGGCTTGGAGTAGCAGCCAGCCTGCCCAATCACCATCCCTTTTTGCCTCAGACCACTGGCCACGGGGTAGGCTGCACAGAGCCAATGGGGCTTGCGGTGAGGCGGGCACAGCAAGAAACAAAACTATCTGCCTCCCCCCTTCCCAACACCTTCTGAGCTAGTCACTGTTCCTGAACAGCAGGCGTTTCAGAAGGCTCCCTCTCCCAGCATTTCCCAGCTCCACAATCCATTGCCATCCTCCTCCCATTTCACCTATCCAACCCATCTACCCCCATATTCTCATTCATTTATTTAGCTTAGCTTAGACAGATTTAGTGATTATTTTTTGTTTTTACCCCTCCCTGTGTTCAATCTTCCTTCCTCCCTCCCCCCTCCATTGAATCCTTTCCCATATATTCCCTCCCAAATAGATAGATAGATAGATTGTAGACAGTTGTAGGAGTTAGCTTAGTGATAGAGATAGCGTTAGTGATTTAGTTTTAGTGTTTGTAGGACTAGGCCTGTGTACTTATTAGATAATCCATTTAGTTCATAGCATTTAGAATAGTAGCAGTTAGTTAGATTTAGTGTAGATAGATAGATATAATATTAGATACAAAATTTAAATTAAAAAACCCATATAAAACCAAAAAAACCAAATGAAAAACCAAAAAAGCATATAAAAGACCCCCCAAAAAACCCCATATAAAAACATTTCCCGAACGTCTGAACCCGAACCGAACGGCCGAAACTGGTGAACAAACCGAACGGCTGAACCAAACAGACGAACCCACCGCAGATGAACCGAACACATACAAACCCGAACCACGATCTGTTCGCCCATCCCTACTTTTTACAGACAAAAGTTCTGCGAGAAGTTCTACGCAGAAGTTCAAAAATCTGGATGTTTAAGATCTGGACGAGTGATTTACACACACACAAAGTTCTGGATGTTACAGCAAACATCCAGGAGAAATGTGTGTCTAAAAACACCCATTGTTAGTGTACCATTGCTACAACGCAGCAAACATTCACCTCAGAAGATCTGCTTTTCCAGGCACTCTGGGTAAAGCCACATGAGCTGGGGCGGGCCCAATCCCCCGCGTGTCCCAAGCATGGACAGTTGCAGCCGCCACACTTTGGGGCGGTGAGAAGAGCTGGCTACACAGTCTGTGGCCATCACTAATCCCTCCACACACCCGGGTGGGCCAAGGAGCTGGCCACACCGGGCTGGTTGCCCAGACTCCTGCTGCATGGCAGGATTGGACCCATTGCGCTAGGCAGTTGTTGCGGGACAGTGTTCCTCCCACCTGCCTAACAGCTGATCACTGGGCAAGGGGACAGGGAGAGGCACGCGCCCTCTTCCCTAAGAGCAGATCATGGGGCAGGGGGCCTGGGAGTAGAAGAAGGCGTGCATTATTCTCAGGTCCCCCACCCCCAAGAACAGCTGTTAGGTGGGCAGGAGGCGCACACTCCTCTGGGCCTGATCCACAGACACCACCTCACGGCAGGGCTGCATCTCCACACACACACACCCCCGCGAGCAGCCCATTAACCCACTTTGGGCTGAGGGCATCTCTAATACACGATGCATCTCTAGCCTCTTTGGCTCCCTGGCAAAGGCTGAGTTCCCTTCACTCAGCCCCTCTCTTATATAGGCAGAGTGGGCGTGGCCAGGCCTTAACTCCTCACAGCCTTCAAGGGCCACCAACCCTGTCCACTCTGTCTTAGGGGTTTCTGAACCTGTTAACCCCACAGGCTCTTCCCTAACTCTGGGGTTGGCCCTGCCACACCCCTATGCGGTTTCAGCCCTCCAGCTGACCCTCTCAAGCCCCCTTCTTAAGGGGTAGCAGCCCCCCTGGACTGCTCCCTGCTACACAGAGTATAGATAGAGAGGAAGAAAGGGAGAAGGACAGAACCTTGGGGAACACCAACCGAGAGGGGAAGGGAGGAGGAGGTGGAGTTGGCAAGAGACACATTAAAGGAGCAGTCTGAGAGGTAGGAGGAGAACCAGTCGAGGACGGAGTCATGGAAGCCAAGGGAGTGAAGTGAGTCCAGCAAGAGTGAGTGGTCAACAGTATCGAAGGCAGCAGAGAGATCAAGGAGGACAAGAATGGAGTAGAGGCGATTAGATTTAGCCACCAGAAGATCGTTGGTGATCTTAGCGAGAGCAGTTTCAGTAGAGTGAAGGGGATGAAAGCCAGATTGGAGGGGGTCAAGGGAGGAGTTGGCAGAGAGCAAGTTGAGGCAGCGGGAGTAGACAACACGTTCAAGAAGCTTGGAAGCAAAAGGAAGGAGTGAGACAGGACGATAGCTAGAAGGGTCGGCGGGGTCAAGAGTGGACTTTTTGAGGCTAGGAGAGACAGTGACGTGTTTGAAGGCGGAGGGGAAGGAGGCAGTAGAGAGGGAGAGGGCAAGTTGAGGCAGCGGGAGTAGACAACACGTTCAAGAATCTTGGAAGCAAAAGGAAGGAGTGAGACAGGACGATAGCTAGAAGGGTCGGCGGGGTCAAGAGTGGACTTTTTGAGGCTAGGAGAGACAGTGACGTGTTTGAAGGCGGAGGGGAAGGAGGCAGTAGAGAGGGAGAGGTTGATGATGTGCCGGAGGGAAGGGGCGACAGTGGAAACAATGGAGGTCAGGAGGCGGGAGGGGATGGGGTCAAGGTCAGGAGGTGGGAGGGGATGGGGTCTTCTCTCCCCAACCCAAATGAAAGCATATAGGGGGGCAAGGGGGCAGCAAGCTGGCCCCTACTCCCTTGCTGTCCCCAGAAATTGTATATGTCTACAGTATACAGACATTTTAGTTACCTAATTCTGTAGATCAGGGTTGGGGAACCTCAGGCCCGGAGGCCAAATGCGATCCTCAGCAAGTTTTTATGTGGCCCCTTTCCATTGTCTGGATCTGGCTCCTGCAGTAATGACCGTCTCCCTCGTCACTCTATCCCTTCACCAGGAGGGGGAAACAGAGAGAAAATGGAAAGATGTTGAGGGGGGAATGGGTCCTTGAATCCATCATTCCACCCAGCTTCCTGTCATTTCAACTGCTCCTGGTGGCCTCTTACACATCATGCCACCCTTCCCATCATCATTCTAACCACTTCCAGTATCCCCAAGCTCGTCATTCCACCCAGCTCCCCATCATTCCAGCTGCTCTAAGCATCCTTGAACTCCATCATTCCACCTGGCTCCTCATCTTTTCAGCTGCTCCCAATGGCCTTGTACCTGTCATTCTACCCACCCCCCAAGTACCCTATTCAGTACCCCCAAATCCAGGTATTACCTATGGGTACTAAATTTAGTACCTGGTTCAGTTCTATTCCAATTGTTCCTGGTGGCCTCCTGCCCATTATTCCACCAGGCACCTCTGTACTATCTTGCATTGAGGGGTTCAAGGCTTTGTTGAAGCACACACACGATGAACAAGGAAGACACCACCCTCTCAGGACTGGGTCAATTGCTCAGAGACTGGAATGGGAACAGTGGATCCAGATCTGTCCATGTCCAGGAGAAGCAGCAACACAGACCCTTCTAGCTAGCCGAGATGGTTCTAAGGCACTGTTTAAACCAATGGTCTCTTCTATAGCACATAATAGTTTGAAGTAATGGAAAGCGGTAATAAAGGAGGCGAGGATGAGTCAAGAATGTTGATTAAATCTTAGCTCCTGAAGTGGTGTGAATAGGCTCCGCATCTCAAGCCAGGGTGGTGCCCAAGACCACTAGATTATGGCCACCCCTGTAAACAAAGTTTTTTTGTTTTGTTTTGTTTTTTGTGAATGAAAATGAAAACAGTTGGGTCGCCTTCTGCACACCTCTACTATTTTTATGCACTTAGGCCAAGCTGGGCAATGTTGTTGTTGTTATTATTATTATTATTATTTATTATTTTATTTTATTTTATTATAAGAAGCTTTTGTATAGCACCAGTGATGTAATAGCAAGACAATGGTAAAGGAAAGAAGGGAATTTAGCTGTTCAGGAAACAATGTTAATTGCACTTCAATAGAATGTATTTTATGCAAGGAACATTGTTTAGCATACAAGTGTTACATAAAGCTCTATTTTAATCACACTGAAACTTTCAGACTTTTTATGGAGTTTGCATAACTGCAGGAAAAGTCAATATAAAATATAACGAATGCACGTGGACTGCTGTGCAAATTGGACATAGCGTGCCGCCAAGTAGCGTGTGAATTGCAAACAGAAGCACATCAAGATGATCAGAGGCGTAACTAGGTTGGAATGGACACTGGTGTAGGAGAAGGAATGGGGCTCCCCAGCCCCCTTTCTAACAGCAGGGGATACAGCTGCCCCTCCCAGGAAATGTGAAGCCTCCGGGCTCATGGCCCCCGGTGCATCAGCATGGCCTGTCCCTGGTATAGCTACACTCTTGAAAATGATCCAGACCAGACAGTGTCGTACTGAGATTTTCAATTGGATGAAATATTTATTCCCATTTTTACCCTGCCCCACTTGCAAAACTGACTCGGGGCAACTTACAACTATATAAATAAAATACACAAATTCAATAAAAATATATAAATACAAAAGTACAAAACATATAAACAATTAATATAAAACTAGATTATAAAATTATCAAATCTAAGCTGTGCATAAAAATCCGCCCCCCCCCCCCCCACCAATGCATCTAACCCATCCCACCCTCTCCCCTCCACCAAATGCCTGATGGAAGAGCCAGGTCTTACAATTCCGTTGGAAGGCAAGAAGATTCGGGCTGAGATGAACCGCCACTGGAAGGGAATTCCAGAGCAAAGACGCAGCCGCCAAGAGCGCCGTCCTGTCCGTCTGCACTCACCGATAGCATGGGACTTCCAGAAGGGCATCCCCGGACAACTGCAGGTGCTGCCCAGGGGATGAGGTGATCGATTAGATAAGCAGGGATTTAAGGGTCAACCGCAGCACCTTGAATCGGGGCCAGAAGACAATAGTGCAGTGCTCGGAGCACAGGTGTTATGTGCTCCCTGCAGACCATCCCCGCCGGGAGGTGGGCTGCTGCATTCTGCACTAGCTGAAGCTTCTGAACCATCACCATGGGCAGCCCCATGTAGAGCACATTGCAATAGTCTAGCCTCGAAGTGACAAACACATGGATGACGTGGCGAGGTTGGAGTCTGAGACGTATGGGTGGAGCCTCTTAACCAGATGTAATTGGCGAAAGGCGCCCCTGACCACAGCCAACATCTGGGCATCCGGGCATAACTGTGAATCCAGGAGCACCCCTAGGCTCCGCACATATGGTGTCAATGGAGGATGGATGCCCCCCCTCCTGTCTTCTGGCCCACCCCGGGTGACGCACTGCTGCCAAAGCTGCTGAAAGGGGGAGAACTTGGTGGCTCTGGCGACACAGCTCTGGGAGGAGGGTCCGACATTGCCTCAGCTCCAGACATCTCCTCTGTGGCACTAGTGTCTGCCTCTTCCTCACTGTCCGCGATCACGGTGATGTCCCCTGAAGGGGAGTACTGGGGCTAGACTACCCGGGCCCACCATGCGGCTGGCACTCTCCCTGTGCCCCCTTCTATAGCTGCTAGTGCTGCTGACATTACCCGGGGATCGGGCCCTGCCTCTAGCAGGCAGGGTGGGATCCACCAGCTCTGGATTGCTGGGGATCGCCTCGACAGTGGGGGAAAATGGTGGCCCTGTAGGACCATCGCAAGCAGCACCAGCACCTGCTCCAGTACCAGCACCAGCAGAGACAGATGCAGCCTCATGTACTGCAGGCTTTCCAGTGCCCCGTGTGGCAGTGGAGGAGGGCACTGCCAGGAGGCGACCCTGAGCCACTGAAGCCTGTTGCCCTAAAGCAGGCCTGTGGAGTTCGGGGCGTGGTGATGTGCTCAGGCTACTGGTGCTGCCTGCTGCCACTCCCCTGGCATGGCCCCTGCTGTGAGGGTTCTAAGGGGATGAGGGATAGGGGAACCCACAGACCTGACCCACCACACACACCCCTCGCAGTCAGGGGACTCCAGTGGAACGGAGGCGTTCACAGTTCCGCGCCTAAAGAGTTCCCTCAGGGTATTAGGTGGCCCAATTAGCTCCGTGAGAAGCGAGGCTGTGTCATCACAGGGAACGGGATCAGCGGAGAATGTGAGCGTGCCCCCTCCGCACTCCACGGGGGGACAAGGTCCCTGCCCACGCTCAAGCACACCCACGCACCACACCCTGTAGGAGACAGTGCCCTGGGTAAGGATCTAGTGCAGCACAGTGGGGGAAGGGAGAAGGGGAATTAAGGCAGGGGAACAGGAGGGGAAGGAACTACCACCACGCCTAGGGAAGGAGCGCAAGGGGTCCCTGGGGGAACAGCACCCGTGCCCCCAACAGTAACACAACACAACACACACTATATACA
>QEPC01001301.1:2490596-2504145 GCA_003113815.1 Sphenodon punctatus
AACAAAAACTGCTGGGGGAGAGGGAGCCTTCTGAAACGCCTGCTGTTCAGGAACAGTGACTAGCTCAGAAGGTGTTGGGAAGGGGGGAGGCAATCAGTTTTGTTTCTTGCTGCGCCCGCCTCACCGCAAGCCCCATTGGCTCCGTGCAGCCTAGCCCATGACCAATCACAGGCTGTGAAGCCAGTGGTCTGAGGCGAAAAGGGATGGTGATTGGGCAGGCTGGCTGGTACTCCAAGCCTCTCCACCCCTGGTGCCTGGAAGTCTGCTCCTCAGCTGACTCCCCCTCCCTGTCACGTTTTGCCTTCCAGTGACATGTTTTTGCCACCTGAACTCACCCGAACGCGATCCAAACTGACTGAACTGTTTGGTCATTTCGACGGTCGGAATCGAGTTCGGTTTGGTCAGTTTGTATTCGGATTCAAGTTCGGGTTTGGTCGTCTGAACAGGCCGAGTTCAGGCTGAACTTTGAACTTCCGAACCGCGTTCACCCATCCCTAGTATTCGTCCCAGAGTTCTGAAGCAACTCAAATATGAAATTGCAGACCTACTGTTAGTAATTTGTAACCTATTGCTAAAATCTGCCACTGTACCAGAGAACTGGAGGGTGGCAAATGTAAACCCTATATTTAAAGAGGGATCCAGAAGTGATCCTGGAAAATACAGACCAGTAAGCTTGACGTCTGTACCGGGCAAAATGGTGGATACTATCATTAAGAACAGAATCGCTGGACATGCTGATAAACATGGCTTAATGCGGAAGAGTCAACATGGATTTAACAAAGGTAAGTCATGCCTCACTAATCTCTTTGAGGGTGTAAATAAGCATGTGGACAAGGGAGACCCGGTAGATATAGTGTACCTGGATTTCTAGAAAGCATTTGATAAGGTCCCACTTAAAAGACTGTTGAGAAAATTAAAAAGTCATGGAATAGGAGGTAGTGTCTTACTATGGATTGGTAACTGGTTAAAGACTAGGAAGCAAAGAGTAGGACTGAATGGTCAGTTTTCACAATGGAGAGATGTATAAAGTGGTGCGCCCCAGGGATCTGTATTCAGACCAGTGCTGTTTAATGTATTCATTAATGATCTGGAAAAGGGTGTTAAGAGTGAGGCGATCAAATTTGCGGATGACACCAAGTTATTCAACGTAGTTAAAACACTAGCAGACCGTGAAGAACTGCAACAGGGTCTTATGAGACTCGTTGCCTGGGCATCTACATGACAGATGAGTTTTAATGTAGACAAGTGCAAAGTGATGCATGTAGGGAAAAATAACCCAAACTATGAGTACACAATGCTGGGTACTAAGCTAGGAGTTACCACTCAGGAAAAGGATCTGGGGGTGGTTGTGGACATACACTGAAATCCTCAGCCCAGTGTGCTGCAGTCAAAAAAGCAAACAGAATGTTAGGAGTTATTCGTAAAAGAATAGAGAATAAAACTGAGGATGTCATAATGCCTCTATACAAATCAATGGTGCGACCGCACCTGGAATATTGTGTGCAGTTCTGGTCGCCCCCATCTCAAAAAAGACATAGCTGAACTAGAAAAGGTACAGAGAAGGGCAACGAGAATGACAAAGGGTATGGAACGGATTCCCTACAAAGAGCGGCTTGACAAGCTGGGTCTCTTCAGCTTAGAGAAGAGAAGAGAAGAGAAGACATCTTGAGTGGTGTGGAACGAGTAGATAGAGAACAGTTATTTAGCCTCTCAAATAGCACTAGAACTAGGGGACACTCCATGACACTAGCTGCGGGCAGATTTAAAACAAATAAATGGAAGTACTTTTTCATGCAACACATAATTAACTTCTTAAATTTGTTGTCAGAGGACGTTGTCAAGGCCAGTAGTAGAGCTGGGTTTAAAAAAGGACTGGATAAGTTCTTGGAGAGTATTAATGGCTATTAACTAATTAGCTTATGGGATGAACGTCTTACTGTCGGGAGCTGGGAATGAACAATAGGGAATGGATTGCCCATTGTGTGACTGTTGGTTCTTCTCCCATGCGATCGAGATTGGCCACTGTCAGAGGGCAGGATGTTGGGCTTGATGGACCATTGGCCTGACTCAGTATGGCACTACTTATGTTCTTAAATGGGGTCATGCAGGGTACAGTTGTGGGAATCACTGGATTAGTTCATCCACTGGCAAGTTTCAAAGAGCTCTTCTTTAGAGAGGAATGAAACAAGTTAATGCAAATCTTAGCACAGTTACCCAATACCCCCCAAATCAAGCTGAAACACGTACCCATAAAAATGGGTATACCTCTCCCAAAAATGGGTATACTGATCATAATTGCAGTACTCGACCCAACCTGGAAACATTGGGTGCTAATCAGTACTCTATTTTGGTTAATCAGGTGCCAGATTTGGTACTCAGGTACTCATCAGGCACCCAACAGACTTCTTGAAACTGCAAGCATTACCCACGGATTGCAAATGCGCTCCACATTTCAGTTCTACCCAAAAGGAATTGTGTCAACCTAGGTCATTTGAAAGTAGGCCACATGCCCATGCTGACTGGAATGTTTTCACCATCCCTTTAACAATTTTTTCCAGTGCCACATGCCGTCCCAGGTATAATCATACATAGAGAAATAGGAAGTAAGGAAAAAGAGTACAGCTTTATGGGATACGTAGTAATGCTGGCAATGCTCTGGGACAAATAAAATAACTTTGGTATGGCATTAATAGGAGTAAGCCTCTCCTCCCACCCTCACAGCAGGGACTGTAATTATTACTTAGGTAACATGTACCCTAGGCATGAAGCTGGGAAATTGCTAATGAGACAATGGACATACGTTAGCAAGGGCACCTCATTATGGTGAACAACTGGAAATAGCAATCAGCAAATTATTACATGTACAGCACATGCCAGGATAGCATTCTATACTGTACAGGAATGGGGGCTGATTGTTTAATCAGGATATAGCCAATTATGCTAGGGTTAGGAAGGTGCCACTTACAAAATTCAGGGCAAAACAAGGTCAAGAATTAGTAACCTACTAGCTGCTTCTGATGCAGAGAAACACGGTTGGATAGTGGCAGGTTGAACAATAAAAATTCCACTGTGATGCAGCATGGCATTCCAAGGAGGTAAAGAGTTTATGTTGTGAAGAAAAGATGAGTTACACCGGATAGAGTTGACACATTACCTTTTCCTAATGTGTAAACTCTGTGGTAATCCCGGTGCCAACGGACACTTAGTTCATTGATCCGTAGGATGAAGTTCTACTGCACTGAAGTCAGTGGGAGTTTTGTTATTGACTTTTGTAGATTTTAAGACCAAAAGAGGACCACTTGAATCACCTTGTTTGACTAATGCAAGCCATAGATTGTTTGCTCAGTAGTTCCTGCATTACTCCCTTCAAGTCCACATGATCTGTCTTCTCTCCTCCTCTCCACCACCATGTTCATCTCTCTCCACTGCTGAGAGTATGATATAGCTTGTTCTATGACCCTGGAGAGGTCCTCTGTGGAACAGGGTTCCCCCAGAAGTTGTGAAGTCATAGGGAGTTCCACGGTCTGTATCTCACCACAGATATCCAGGTCTTGTAGACAGCTCCATTTTCTCACACTGTTCTTTGACCTGCCAACCCTCGTTCAAAGGCAATTTAGACTCCTCCAAATTGGCCAGTTCAACTCTGCTCCTGCTGCAAGATGTTCAGCAACATTCACATGCATTTTGACATCCTCACTGAAAACATCTAGCCATGTCTGATCTGTCTCCTCTTCCTCTTCCTCCTCCTCATGTTCCATCATGGTGACCACCAGGTTCATACATGTGCTCAGACACATGCTCCATTAAAAGGGCAAACGTTCCTAATGGAGGAGAACACCAAAGACTAACATGAGTTGTGTGGCCAAAGTAAGTGACCTAGATACACATAGTACAAACCATACCAGAGACCAGGTGCTCATTAAAAGAAATCTCTGAGATGTGCGATTCATAACATGCAAAAATGCTGAGAACTAACACATACAAACTAAGGAAAACTTGAGCCAGTCACTGAGTCACTGCGTTCAGGTATTGCAAGAGAATATCAAGACATCAATTACCTTGCTATTGACATCTCCTACATTGGTCATGGTGCATCAAGAATATTATAAAGACTAAAGCANCAGTTCTGGTCGCCCCCATCTCAAAAAAGACATAGCTGAACTAGAAAAGGTACAGAGAAGGGCAACGAGAATGACAAAGGGTATGGAACGGATTCCCTACAAAGAGCGGCTTGACAAGCTGGGTCTCTTCAGCTTAGAGAAGAGAAGAGAAGAGAAGACATCTTGAGTGGTGTGGAACGAGTAGATAGAGAACAGTTATTTAGCCTCTCAAATAGCACTAGAACTAGGGGACACTCCATGACACTAGCTGCGGGCAGATTTAAAACAAATAAATGGAAGTACTTTTTCATGCAACACATAATTAACTTCTTAAATTTGTTGTCAGAGGACGTTGTCAAGGCCAGTAGTAGAGCTGGGTTTAAAAAAGGACTGGATAAGTTCTTGGAGAGTATTAATGGCTATTAACTAATTAGCTTATGGGATGAACGTCTTACTGTCGGGAGCTGGGAATGAACAATAGGGAATGGATTGCCCATTGTGTGACTGTTGGTTCTTCTCCCATGCGATCGAGATTGGCCACTGTCAGAGGGCAGGATGTTGGGCTTGATGGACCATTGGCCTGACTCAGTATGGCACTACTTATGTTCTTAAATGGGGTCATGCAGGGTACAGTTGTGGGAATCACTGGATTAGTTCATCCACTGGCAAGTTTCAAAGAGCTCTTCTTTAGAGAGGAATGAAACAAGTTAATGCAAATCTTAGCACAGTTACCCAATACCCCCCAAATCAAGCTGAAACACGTACCCATAAAAATGGGTATACCTCTCCCAAAAATGGGTATACTGATCATAATTGCAGTACTCGACCCAACCTGGAAACATTGGGTGCTAATCAGTACTCTATTTTGGTTAATCAGGTGCCAGATTTGGTACTCAGGTACTCATCAGGCACCCAACAGACTTCTTGAAACTGCAAGCATTACCCACGGATTGCAAATGCGCTCCACATTTCAGTTCTACCCAAAAGGAATTGTGTCAACCTAGGTCATTTGAAAGTAGGCCACATGCCCATGCTGACTGGAATGTTTTCACCATCCCTTTAACAATTTTTTCCAGTGCCACATGCCGTCCCAGGTATAATCATACATAGAGAAATAGGAAGTAAGGAAAAAGAGTACAGCTTTATGGGATACGTAGTAATGCTGGCAATGCTCTGGGACAAATAAAATAACTTTGGTATGGCATTAATAGGAGTAAGCCTCTCCTCCCACCCTCACAGCAGGGACTGTAATTATTACTTAGGTAACATTTACCCTAGGCATGAAGCTGGGAAATTGCTAATGAGACAATGGACATACGTTAGCAAGGGCACCTCATTATGGTGAACAACTGGAAATAGCAATCAGCAAATTATTACATGTACAGCACATGCCAGGATAGCATTCTATACTGTACAGGAATGGGGGCTGATTGTTTAATCAGGATATAGCCAATTATGCTAGGGTTAGGAAGGTGCCACTTACAAAATTCAGGGCAAAACAAGGTCAAGAATTAGTAACCTACTAGCTGCTTCTGATGCAGAGAAACACGGTTGGATAGTGGCAGGTTGAACAATAAAAATTCCACTGTGATGCAGCATGGCATTCCAAGGAGGTAAAGAGTTTATGTTGTGAAGAAAAGATGAGTTACACCGGATAGAGTTGACACATTACCTTTTCCTAATGTGTAAACTCTGTGGTAATCCCGGTGCCAACGGACACTTAGTTCATTGATCCGTAGGATGAAGTTCTACTGCACTGAAGTCAGTGGGAGTTTTGTTATTGACTTTTGTAGATTTTAAGACCAAAAGAGGACCACTTGAATCACCTTGTTTGACTAATGCAAGCCATAGATTGTTTGCTCAGTAGTTCCTGCATTACTCCCTTCAAGTCCACATGATCTGTCTTCTCTCCTCCTCTCCACCACCATGTTCATCTCTCTCCACTGCTGAGAGTATGATATAGCTTGTTCTATGACCCTGGAGAGGTCCTCTGTGGAACAGGGTTCCCCCAGAAGTTGTGAAGTCATAGGGAGTTCCACGGTCTGTATCTCACCACAGATATCCAGGTCTTGTAGACAGCTCCATTTTCTCACACTGTTCTTTGACCTGCCAACCCTCGTTCAAAGGCAATTTAGACTCCTCCAAATTGGCCAGTTCAACTCTGCTCCTGCTGCAAGATGTTCAGCAACATTCACATGCATTTTGACATCCTCACTGAAAACATCTAGCCATGTCTGATCTGTCTCCTCTTCCTCTTCCTCCTCCTCATGTTCCATCATGGTGACCACCAGGTTCATACATGTGCTCAGACACATGCTCCATTAAAAGTGCAAACGTTCCTAATGGAGGAGAACACCAAAGACTAACATGAGTTGTGTGGCCAAAGTAAGTGACCTAGATACACATAGTACAAACCATACCAGAGACCAGGTGCTCATTAAAAGAAATCTCTGAGATGTGCGATTCATAACATGCAAAAATGCTGAGAACTAACACATACAAACTAAGGAAAACTTGAGCCAGTCACTGAGTCACTGCGTTCAGGTATTGCAAGAGAATATCAAGACATCAATTACCTTGCTATTGACATCTCCTACATTGGTCATGGTGCATCAAGAATATTATAAAGACTAAAGCAGGACTGTTTCATGGACAGTGACTCCAGGAATCTTAATGGAGGTCTGGCAGAAACGCATAATTTTCTTAATGGAGGTCTGGCAGAAACACATATGAAATACAATTCCTTTTTCAACTAAGCTCATGCTCTGCACAAACCTGGCTGCTAAAATAGTGTGTGGAAGTATAATACACAGTGAGATGGATCCAGGGATGCTGGGTGGGAGTATGGGCCCCCTTCAAACATACAGGAATCCCAACATCTGATTCATCCATTAGAAAAAGGAAACTATGTTGAGTTAAACACAACATCCCCCTTCAGCATTTCCTAGCTCTGTGAACTGCATTGCGAGTCCATACGTCAGGGATGGGGAACCTTTTCCCTTCCAAGGGCCACTTTGAAAATTAGTGTGTTCTCTGAGGGTCTCATAGAAGTAGGGAGCACGGGTGCTCAAGTGGTGAACCCAGGAAGAGGAGGGTCCAGATCCTGGATCTGTGCCATGGATCTGTCCCCTCTCCTTGTGTGCACGGCATGCCCTCATTGCTGCTCCCTTGCTCTCAGCTCTCTTTCAGTGCTTGGGGGTAGGAACTAGATCCAAGGGCCAGATCCAGGAACTGGAAAGGGGACAAATAAGGGGGCCAGAGTTTCCTCCCCCCCCTTCCAAACGGCTGACGTTCTCCACCCTTGCGATGTGTTTAGGGATGAAAGTCCCTTTCCAACTGGACTCCGTTTTCGATGGATTGACTGGAATGACTTTTTGTTTATTGCACTAGCTGAAAATGTTTTGTTTGTTTTGTGCATGGACAAAATGGCGCCTGGTCATTCTGTGCATTCATAAAATGGTGGCGGCTGTAAGCAAAATGAAGAAATGGAATTCCAATCCCAAGTTCCAATAGATTGGAATTTTCAGTTGAAATTTTGACAGCTGTTCCATGTCCGCAGAACCATTCTGCCAAAACAGAAGGGCTCTTTCAACCCAGTCCATCCAATACATACATTATTTCTAGTTTACTTCGGAGCCCCGGGTGTTTTGGAGGAGGCCTTCCTGAACTGCCATATTAGCTTCCCACTCAATATATGTCCTCCATACGTCAGGTTTATTTGGGGTCTGTGAGGGGTCACCAACACATGGGGTGAAAACAGAAGCAATGCAGGCCCGCTATGGCCTGCCTGGACTGGGGACTAACCGTCACATGACTGCCCAGGCCGCCAGATGTGCGCCTGCTGCTGCCCCAGTCTGGGTAGGTGGCTGGCCCAGATGTGACCCCCCCAGAAGATCCCAGACCTACAGTCCAGGACAAGGGCTGCCCAGTCGACCATAGCGGGCCTGGTCGTCTGTTCTTGCCACCATCCCCCATGATTGGCTGCCTATCATGGCTGTATGTGGGGTGCTGGGGGGAACACGGGGGTGGGGCTGTCCACCTGCATGTTTGTTCTCTTCCCCCGTAGCAAGGGAAGGGTTCGCTGGCCGGCCAGATCAGGTGCACATCCGTTCAGTGCCCTGACCTGACTGGGCAGGAGAGGCCCTCCCTCCCTGGACTGTGTAGCCGGTGCACCAGCAGCAAGTTTGTTCTCACCCATGGTGCCATGTGGGGTCGCACAGTCTGCATTTGCCTGAATCCGACCGTGATAACACACATGGCTGCCTTGTACCAGCAAATGCATATGCTAATTTCACCCTATCAGCATCTTCCTCCCACCTTCTACCCCGATTCATCGCCCTGCCGTCTAGATCCCTTTGATACGCTTCTGCTTGCAACTCACGTGCCATTCCACAACAGCTGATGTCAGTTTACAAGACAGCCCAGTCCACGTGTCATTGTTTTATTTTATATTTACTATTCATGCCAACCCCATAAAAAGTTTTGAAACTCCCAATCTGATTGAAGTAGGGCTTTGTGTAACACTTGCTCCCTAAACAATGTCTCTTGCATTGTGTTCATTCAATTAAAGTGTAATTAAAATAGTTCCTTGGACAGTTAAAATTCCATTCTTTATCTTTATGGGTGTTTATCCTGAAACAGTCAGCTCTGGCTAAAAGACTTGAAGGAAAACTGTACAACTTTGCCCAACTATTAATTTCTCTTGGTGACAGCATTTATACCACACAGACTAAAAACAGAAGGGATGCTGGACTGCCGCTATCCCAGGTTGATCCGGGTAGGGGTGTGTAATTAGTTTTCATTATTATAACAAAAATGAAATTTTATGTTTTCTTACAAAAAATAATAATAATTAATAAAAATTAATAAAAAAGAAAACACATTTTAGTTTTTGAAATAATGGGAGGAAATTGAAAAACTTATTTCTGACTATAACTTTTTTGTTTTTTATTCAATTCTGATCAAACTTGGGGAGACTGTACCCCCAACTAGGTGTACCAAATTTCAGAAAGATTTGATAAAGGGAACCAATTTTATAAGCAGTTGAATTCCTGGCTACAACTTCTTTACCTTACATCCAATTTGCATAAAACCTGGGATGTTTATGTCCCTCCCCAAGATTACCAATCCTGCCAAATTTCAGAAAGCTTGGATAAAGGGTCCTGATGTTATAAGACATTAACTTGAAAATGCATTTCTGGCTGTAATATTTATATTCAATTCTGTTTACAAGATATTTGGCAGGAATGTATCACACACCTTCCCTGTCATCTCTGCCAAACAACAGGACAATTTGATAAAGGGCCCCAATTTTATAAGCAATTGAAGTTGTCCCCTTGAAGACCATTATTCAGATAAATAGCAGAACATGCAGTGCCAGTAAGAGGCAGGCACCTGGCACTTCAGAGGGAGGGAGGCTGTAGGAGGGAGGATGGGGAGCAACCCCAAACTGACAGACACATTCACTGGCCAATTACTGCATGCTTCTAGTTTTACAGGACCAATCAGTAGTGGCTTCGAGGCAGGCATAGGGGGCGGCCCTCAGCCAGGCATAGAAGGGACATAACTGGGACTTTGGGGATAGCATCCCAGCAATCAGGAGACTTGGGGCGTCTTTAGAGATAACAAAGATCGGGTGTTAAAACCCCTAAGCACGTGTTTGGCCATTAAGTGTAAGCACCGTAACAATCCCAACACCAATTTGGCCACCCGTTGAGCCCGCGATGTGAACACCATTGCATCACAAGAACAATTTGTGTGTTTCAACTGAACATGTGGCCAATGTTGTGTCTAAACAGATCTTATACCACAGTGACACGCAAGAGAATCCCTGGCATAGGCTCATTCTCTGCATAATGCTGTGCAGGCATATAAAATTGGGACCCTTTATCACACCTTTCTGATATTTGGCAGAGATGATCCTGAAGGTGTGAGTTACAGCCCTGCCAAATTTCATGTACACTGGTTGGACTATAAAGATGTTACAGTCAGACATACATTTATAAGTTAATTGCTTATACCACCAGGACCCATTATCCAATCCTTCTGAAAGTTGGTATAGATACCAGTAAATGTGAGGAGGGGTATAAACCTGCCAAGTTTCATCCACATTAGATGGGAAACAAAGAGGCTACAGCCAGGAATGTATATGCAGATGTTTGCAAAATGACATAATTCAACAACTTATTAAATCATCTTGGCCCCCGAATTTGGCGAGGGGTGTGGGAGAGAGGAAGAAGGATTGTGCTGGTGCTTGAGATGCTGCCGCTCCTGCTGCTTCCCTGACGGAGCCATGTGGGGTAGGAGGCGTGCCCTGGGGAGTACGAGTGACATTGACTATGAATCACCCCCCCTTTGGAGAGGCTGTGTGGGTGTGTGTGGAAAGTGCGTGCCTGCTCTGATGAAGAGGCAGGGGTGAAAGGCCCCCTTCTGTTTGGGGGGGGCATCCCCTGGGACTATGTGTTGTCGCCCCTCCTCTCCCTATGAGGATACTGGGGGGAGAGGGTTGCAATCGCCCTCTCTGGAGGCTGGTCATTGGCAGGAGCGGGGAATTGCAATCAGCTGTGGGGCTGAGAAGACACTGCTCTCGCACTTAACAAGGGGGCGGGGTCAGGGAGGACCCACCTCCGGGCTGCCCGAACAAGAACAGGGAGCGGCCGATGGCCGTGCTGGTGGCACATGCCGAAGGGGCGTGCCCTTTGGCGGGGCCCTTCGGCGGGGCATGTCGGCCGAGGCTGCTGCAGAAGTTTAACATCATTACAGCACCAGGTCACACGACTGGCGCTATATAAAGGTCTAATAATAATAATAATAATAACAATAATAATAATAATACCATATGGTGGCAGGGGGAGTTGGCTAAGCGGGGGATGAGTATTCTTGTTTAACAACTATATGCAATGCACTCTATGTGGGGCTGCCCGAGAAGCTGGTCCGGAGGCTGCAGCTGGTGCAGAACGCCACAGCCCGTCTCCTTACGGGGGCGGGGCACAGGGAGCACATGACACCAGTGCTCCGGGCTCTGCACTGGCTGCCTATAAAGCACCGAGCCAGGTTCAAAGTGCTGGTCTTAACCTTTAAAGCCCTTCACGGCCTGGGCCCTGCTTATCTGCGGGACCGCCTCACTCCCCATGTGCCCGTGTGACCATTGAGATCGTCCATGGGAGCCTTTTTGGAGGTTCCCCAGGCAAGGCGGGTGGCCATCGATATTAGAGCTTTTTCAGTGGCCGCCCCTGTGCTGTGGAATTCGCTCCCGGAGGAGGCTCGGTTGGTTCCCACTCTCCTGCTGTTTCGGTGTATAAGTAAGACCTGGCTGTTCCGTCAGGCTTTTGGCGAGGGGTAGGGGTAGGAGGGTTTTTCTTTTCCCCGCATATTGCATTTTTAAATTGTTTTTTAAAAATGTATTGTTTTATTGATTATTGTTGTTTGACGCCCCGGGCTGCCCTGTGGGCAGGAGGGGCGGGATATAAATTTTACATAAATAAAATACTTTTGGCCCATCCCGGATCGTGGCCACTCTAACTGGCCGGCCGGAGGTCGAGAACCATGGTCAAGTTTGATCCCAGCCGGAGGTTCACCATGGTGAACATCTGGCCAGGACCAAACAGACGTTCAAGGAAACACCGCCACCACAGGGAAGCCACTGGGGTTCACATATATAATAAAATGTAGACATGTGAATAATAAAATGTATAATAAATGTAACACCCATTTTATTGGCATTTGAGTGTCTGTGTGAAAAGGGCCAATCTGGTCTGCTGTCATGTTCATTTTAACCCACACTAACAATGCAAGGGGAAGTTTTCAAAGGCAAGGATGATAACTTGGCTAGCACCAAGCAAGAGCTAGGCTTCTGGCTGCCATTTAACCTTGGATAATCTTCCCTTAAATATTTTTGTGGTGAGATGCCATTGATTCTTTTAAGTAAGGGCTTGTTCACTGGAGTACTGTCTTGGGAGGTAAGTATCGGCTACCTTATTTTAGCCTCCACTTGGTTTCCACATATTATAGTAACATATATATGGTGGTGGCCACAAATACATGTGGAAACAGAGTGGAGGCTAAAGCAAGGTAGCAGGTACTTACCTCTCAAGACAATACTCCATATAATGTCTTTTCAGGTGTAGGAGTGAAGTATGCCACCAGTTTTAATCCAGAAAAAAGGGGTGCCCCAAGTATACATTTTGGGGACCAGTGGTGTGGAGAGAGGTTCCTACCTCCATAACTTTTATAGTCTGTACTGGAGGGAGAAAAATTGCATTCTTGCTGCCTCATTTACCCCCCCTCCTCACTGCCATTCTGTTTTTTGTTTTCTTCCTCCTTCTGACCACAACACAGAACCAATTTCTCAGGAAACTGTGATCAGGGTAGGGGTCATTTATCCCTTGCTTTCCCACACCTGTGTGTGACTGGGAGGCGGAGTGAAGTAATTACTCCAAAGTAACTAATAGGCATGACACCAAGGAGCAGCAAGGGGTTTCAGATGTTCCCCCTCCAAACACATTAGTTCCTGCTAACTCTTCACTGCTGAATGTTTTAGAACAAACACTCGACCAATGTACTTACCACACAATCTATGTCCCATGCCTCCTCATGAACCAAAAGCCTCATTCAGCTTCCAAAATCTATGAGCTGTTAATATAAATAATTGCAGACACACTGAGGAGGACTAACAACACAAGAGTAGTATGGGGTCAACTGAAGATAGGATCCAGTTGCTCCATGCGTGGGAACGAGTGAGGGGTGAGTGGGGATGTGTGTTAGGTGGGTGCACGCACACACACCCACTCACCATGGGCGCATGCACCACGTCATTCACATGGGGCCCTCCCACCCATGAACACATAGAAATTTTGATGTTCATGGCTGGGAGAGGCCCGTGTAAAAAGGGTCACATTCTCACAACTGCCTTACTTATGCTACCTTAGGTAGGAATTTAGGATGTAAAGCAAAATCTATTCTATCTTGGAAAATAAGGGGTGTGCATGTTGTTTTCATTATTACAGTAATTATAACGAAAATTGTCGTTTTCATTTTCATTATTGCAATAATGAAAATGACAACCGAGAATAACGACGATAACGAAAACGAAAACCGAGAATACAAAAAATGACAACAGAGAAATACCGATGACGGTAACGATAATGATATCGAAAACAATAACAAGAAACAAAAACAACAATGCCGTTATCACTGTCGTTATTATTAGTGCTGTGGCAGCTGGGCTTTGGAGGGAAAATATAGAGAGCGGAGGAGGGAGCAGACATCTTGGAGTCTTGACAGGGTTGAACTCTTGAACTGTGCCTGTGTTGGGAGGGACGAGCAGCTCGGCAGTATCTGATGGATGTATCGCTGGCCATTGAGCAGCACAAGCAGGCCTCAGCAGTCTCATGGGACTCTGATTGCTCAATGCTTGCTGCCTCCCACAACCAATTGGCGGGGGGGGGGGG
>QEPC01001301.1:2508862-2555031 GCA_003113815.1 Sphenodon punctatus
TCCGCTGGCAGGTTTCCAGTGAAGGATCGAGGCGAGAGTTCAGTCAGAAGCTCCTTCCTCCATAGTTACTACTCCAAGGCTGTTTTTAGATGAGTGCGGCGGTGCCCGCGCTTGTTTTTCAAAAGAGCCGGCAGTTCGTTCTACACGTGATGCTGCCGCCGAATACGTGCATGCGCGGGCGATGCGCATCCATTTCCGGGCGCAAACTGACCGGGTCGGCGATCGAGGCCAGTCATACACGGCCGGAAATGGATGCGCATCGCCCGCACATGTGTGTCTTCGGCGGCAGCGTCACGTGTAGAATGGACTGTCGGGTCTTTTGAAAAACAAGCGCGGGCGCTGCCGCGCTCACCTAAAAACGGCCCAAGACTAAGCTCAGGCCTCTTTATGGGGCTGAGCATGCTCAGTTTCCCACAGCCGACTGAGCATGCCAGAGGAAAGAGCAAATCCCATTTGTGTAGCCTCACTGGGCATGCTCCAGAATGAGAAAAGAGGGGGTTTTTGGAGCCTAACTCGGCATGCTCCTAGGGCTGTTAGGCTCCACAGTAATAGGGGCTTTCTGGATGCAGGGAAGCCACCCTATTAGAGTTACCCTCCTCAGTTTAAAGGCAGCGGCTCAGAATTGGGCCACAGAGATGGTTAAATTACTATCAGAGTCAGACAAGAGATTTACCAGAACTTCCCTTTGACTACAAGGGCCCATCTTAGTGATCACATGCTCCAAAACATTTTCACGGAGGTTAGAATAGAGAGAACAGTCAGACAACACACGGCCTACTGATTCCACTGACCTTGAATGGCAGAAAGGGCACAGCCTTAGGTCCCGTGGGACCTTAGCAAACCTGCCTTCCATAACTGCCCAGGGTAACAGCAAATCTGGTCAACATAATAGCAACCCTGGAACTCTATGTTGGCATTGAGAATAAATATGAGGCTCCACCAGGGTCCTAAAGCCTTTATAAAAGGCTTTATAAAGATCAGACACCTTTTGGGCCTGAATAGTCTAATTTTAGGTTTGCAATTCCTGGTCCAAAATACGGCCTTTGATTGTACACCGTGCCCTAGGAAAGTCCATTGAAAGGAGGTAACGCTTAGAAAAACCCAATGTCACAAGAATCCAATCTATACTATCCTCCCAAATGCCCTGTCCAAGAAAGCATTTGTCGAGGGAAGCTCTCTAAATGATAATAATTGAATTGTAACCAGAATTTCAGAATGGCCTCCTTGGCGAGTGACATTACTGGGCAAACCCCAGATTCAGCTTTGAGGAGCGCCACAGGGGTACCTCTTGGGGCACTCAAAATACCTCTAAGGAACTTGTTCTGGTGGAGCTCTAAGTCAGTCATCTCCGAGGGACCCCAGATGGGAACCCCATACAGGAGCTGTGGGAGTACCTTTGCCCTGTATACCTTCAAAGCAGGCTGTACCATTCTGCAAAATAGAAGCTCAAAATCCCCTAGAGGAACTTTAAGACATGCAACCTCCCTATGTTTTCGTCAGAACCTGTACATGAAAAAACCCACCTCCAGGTATTTATAAGACTTGACCTGTTCTATTGAATGGTCATTCATAAACCAACGACGATGGACAGATGCCTTCCCTACAACTAGGGGTATTTTCAGATGTTACGAGATCACGCTCAACCACAGTGAACCATGGTCAATCCCGCGGCGAGGCCAAAGCACCCTGACCGTCTGTTCGGCTGCCACCAGATGTTCACCATGGTCAATACCCACATGGGGTCAAAATCAACCACGCTTCCAGAGCTCCCCGCTGGACCATCTCTGAAAGCATGGTCAAAGAGATTCCCAGCATGAAACAACAAAAAGTAATGTCTGGCCGGCAACCACCGGCCGGAATCAAAGGACATGATTCCCAGTCGGTGACAAAGCATGCAGCATCACTGCCAGGCAACCAGCAACAACACAGGCCAGGGAGGGAGATTTAAAGGGCACACGGCAGCAGCTGGGACAAGTCGTCCCGGCGCCTTCCGGGTGCTTTGACCACGGCCCAGCCCGGGATCAGCGTAATGTCTGTTGCGCTGCCCCGGGCCGTGATCTGGCGGCCCGATTCCCTGCCGTGGTCCCGGTCCCGTCCCGTCTGTTCGGGGCTTTTTCTGACCATGGGGCTGGTTGTTCGGTTCACCCCCTCCGGGAATCCACTGTGGTGAATCGGGACCGCGTAACATCTGAAATCACCCTAACACCTTGGTCTTAGAGTAGTTTACTTCTAAGTATTCAGCACTACAAAAATGACAGAAAGCCTGCACTGAGCGCCTCAGCCCCACCTGGGTTTAGGAAACCAAAATAGTATCATCTGCATAGAGGAGTATGGGGACCTGGGAGCTGCCTATAGGAACTGGGTGAAAAAGCAGACTTCTCAGGGTATCAATGACCCCATTAATATAGATATTGATTGAAAAGAAGAGGGGCCAGCAAGCATCCCTGCCTGCCCCCTTTCATAGTTGGCACCGAAGCAGGTAGTACACCCTGCTGATCCACCTGGACTTGCAGAGAAGTCCCACGATGTAGAGCAATAATCAGAAATAGAAGCCTAGGATCGATATTGGTCTGAATTAATTTGGACAAGGCAACTAGCTTCCAGCTGGAAGAGCACCCAGTCCCATGGTACTGTGAACATATTATATATAAGGGGAGGAGATCCCTTCCCAGTCTTGAGGGAGAAAGGTTAGGTGTTTTCTTGGAGATCTGAGTTTGAGTTCTTGACCTGGGGTGGGGAACCTCAGATGTGGCCCCCAGCACATTTTTATTTGGCCCCTTTCTGGTTCCTGAATCTGGCCCTTGGATCCAGTTCCTTACTCAATTCACCTCCATCCCTAACACTGAGTATCTGCTACTATCCGGTAGCTGGCCGAATAGTGTGGTATCTGGTTGGATGCTTGATAGCACTGGTTTGGTGTCTACTGGCTATCCGGTTAACTGGATTACCAAATTATTGTTTAATTTACTGCATTACCATTTATCACATTACCGTTTGAGATGTTTGGGTTTTTTACTCCCTCTGGACTGTTTTGGTTATGCAGTAATGAAGTCAATGTGGTTCCCCACCCCTGTTCCAGACACACCTTCAAATCAACTCTCTGACAACCCTGTCAGGTGTATCACGTGGAATCCAATTCATGTATCCCACATGAACTAGATCCTGAAGTACAGACCTAGGGTATTTTCAGATGTTATGATCCCACGCTCAACCACGGTGAATGCCCACATGGTGAGCAAGGGACCGTAACGTCTGTTGGCCCAACAAGAGATTCCTGCCAGATGTTCACCCCTGTGAATCACGGGTGGGAATCTCTTTGACCATGCAAACGGCCGTCCTGCCCGGACCATCGCCGTTTGCGTGGTCAAAGAGATTCCCGCCCGTGATCCACGGGGGTGAACACCCGGTGGGAAGCTCATGTTCAGGCAAACAGATGTTCCCACACTCAACCACAGGGAATTCACTGTGGTTGAGCATGGTATCGTAATGTCTGTCCCCTCACCACAGCCAAGAATCAGCGGCCGTGCCCGCCACTGATTCCGGGCCGTGGTCAACACCCTGGGGGGCCCTGGGTCTCCCAGAGGGCGGGCGGCCTAGGGAGCGTGGGGGGATGGGGCTGTGCGGCCACACGTTCAGCCGCTCAGCCCCGCCCCCTCCCCCGATTCCCCGCCAGGATCAGCTGGCACGTCTGTTGGCCATGCCGTTTTGATCCCGGCGGGGGATCAATAGGTGATTCCATGATGGGGCCAGTACTGGTAGCCTGTTGGGCACTAATTGGGTACTGATTAGCAGCCAACTTTACCGTAATTCTGATGGATATACCCATTTTTGTGGATACTGGCTTCAGCTCTAATTCTATTCACGTGTCCAAGAGGCTCTGGCTAAGTGGCCTCACTGAGGAGTTGAGGGCTACTAGAGCCATTTTTAGACAGATGCTGTTGGAGGTGGTGGTGGTGGTGGGGTATCCATGTGCACTTGGTGGAATGCACACACACTTCTGGTGGTGATGGGGGGAGGGTTTCGACAGCGGCAGATGGGTGCATGCTCAGTGTGGTGTGCCCCCATCCATCCACTGGTCACCCATGCCCCCGCATGGACCAAACCGGGTTTTTCCCGGTTACTCCATGTGGGGAGATGGTTGGAGGTGTGTGGGTCATAGGAGTGCATNGGCTGGCTAAGCTCACCCCCTCCCCCAGTAAGGCAGCGGACGCAGTCAGTCTCTCTGTGCCTGCAACACTGCCCACCCGGCTGCCCCTGCAGTCGAACTGCTGGGGAAGTGGGGGGAAAGCATTGGGAGGCCATGCTTGTCCATGGCTGCTCAGCTGAGCACCAGGTAAGGCAGCCAAGGGGTACCAAACCGGCGGGGGGAGGGGCATGGGGAGGTCATGCTTTTCCATGGCTGTTCAGAGGGGTGGAGAATGGGAATCCTTCCTGTCCAGAGGGAGTAAATTTAAAGTAAATTCTATGTAAATTTACACATCTGCATAATTAGATAGGGCCTAATTATGCAGATTAGGTCCCACACCAAGACTTCGCACGTGGCCTCACAAACCCTGGGGCCGGCCCTGCCTGTTGATGGTACTAACCCAATGAGAGCCATCACACCAACCTCTATGGGGATAGCACCCGTACTAGCTCTTAACACAGACAGGAGACCCATTCACTTGAAACAATATTTCTCCTTTAAGATTCTGTCTGTTCCCAAGTTTGGGAACAGATTCCCAAACTTGTTTAATCCAGTGGGGAAGACAAGGCACTGTATGGATCTTCCCTTGAGCTGAAATTAGTTCCTTCCAAAAAAGAATCTATCTAGGAGCTAGTTTGGTGTAGTGGATAGAGATGCTGGACTTGGAACTGGGAGACCAGGATTTCAATCTCACTATAGGCAATGAACTCACTGGGAGGTCTTGGGCAAGGCTCAGTCTCCATCTGTAAAATGGGAATGTCTGTGTACAGTACCTGGGGAAATTTATTCACATTTTAATGCCACCCATTTCCTTAATGCTCAAAGCAGGTTACAGGAAACATACACAAAATAAACCCAGTTATTTGCATATATCCTTTTCTTCCCAGCTACTTTCCTCTTTTAAATAGTTTTATTCACACCTACTTATTAAGTTAGAATAACTTCCTGTTGTTACGTAGTCTGAAATGAAATCACTAAGCTTCAGAATTTGCAATCGATTGCTGGTTGCAATACTGCTCTGAAGACATTAAAAGTGAGGTGGCGACTAAAGTAATGTCTGATGAAATTCCTGGTTATGCTACGAGTTCCAGGAAATCATTGTCCCAGATGTTGAATGATCCCTAGCGCATCGGTGCTGGTGAACCCTGGGTGTTTCCAGACTACCAACAGTAGCTAGTATTTACATAGCCGCTTCCCCCAAACACTGAACAAGTACCTGTAAGAGAACAATCAGCAATTAGGAACAGCTGTGTGTTCACATAAACATGTTTCCTAAGCCTTCCTTCAAATGGCAAGGTTGGCTAAGCGTCCTCATTTGAAATAGGAAGTTAATTACAGCCCAGGATTTCAGCTGCAGTGCTAAATAAACTACATTAATGAATAAACTCGCTAGTTTATGACTTGGGGAAACCCAATTTAACCTAGTGACTCTGACTCTAAGGGTGATTTCAGACGTGAAATCACCCCGCACAGGANGGGCCGTGGTCAACACCCTGGGGGGCCCTGGGTCTCCCAGAGGGCGGGCGGCCTAGGGAGCGTGGGGGGATGGGGCTGTGCGGCCACACGTTCAGCCGCTCAGCCCCGCCCCCTCCCCCGATTCCCCGCCAGGATCAGCTGGCACGTCTGTTGGCCATGCCGTTTTGATCCCGGCGGGGGATCAATAGGTGATTCCATGATGGGGCCAGTACTGGTAGCCTGTTGGGCACTAATTGGGTACTGATTAGCAGCCAACTTTACCGTAATTCTGATGGATATACCCATTTTTGTGGATACTGGCTTCAGCTCTAATTCTATTCACGTGTCCAAGAGGCTCTGGCTAAGTGGCCTCACTGAGGAGTTGAGGGCTACTAGAGCCATTTTTAGACAGATGCTGTTGGAGGTGGTGGTGGTGGTGGGGTATCCATGTGCACTTGGTGGAATGCACACACACTTCTGGTGGTGATGGGGGGAGGGTTTCGACAGCGGCAGATGGGTGCATGCTCAGTGTGGTGTGCCCCCATCCATCCACTGGTCACCCATGCCCCCGCATGGACCAAACCGGGTTTTTCCCGGTTACTCCATGTGGGGAGATGGTTGGAGGTGTGTGGGTCATAGGAGTGCATACCCACCCACTGGCACTTTTAAATGGGCAGTACCACACATGTCCACTGGGTGGTCTTGTGTGTTACCAACTTGTCTAAAAATGGCCTAGGAGTTTAACCAATATAAACCTGTATCTTAAAACCCAGAGGAGACCACCAGGATGGGAGCTAAGTTATCAGTTCTTAGCAGCCTGCTCTGCTTCTTCCTTGACCAGGATTACTAAGGTCAGGATTAGGACTTTGCAACGAGAGCAATTTGTTGGATGACTGCACTGTAAATAAAGCAGGGAGGTGGTAGCACCAGCCTAAATGGCGCAGGTGCTCCTGCTACCAGAGGATCATGTGCAAGCCTCCAGAAGCTTGACTAAGGCCAGCTGGGTTGAGTGTGGCCAACCCAGTCTTGGAGACTTTGAGAGAGAGTGTAGGTCTCAGTTAAGGGAGAACAAGGAAGGGAGATCCAGAGGCAGAAGGCTCTGGCCAAGAAGTGGAGAAGAGGGGTTCTTTGTAGGGACTGGTAGGGAAGGAGTGTGCCCAGCCACAGATGCGGTTCATAGACTGAAGAGTTGGCCAAACACTCAAGGAAGGGAGTGTCTGGAAGGGACTGTATCTAGCCAGTGGGGCCTGGAGGCCACTATTAAGTGATACCCAGAGAAGCCTGGGGCAAGAACAGTGTGAGGATTGAGGAGGTATCCAATCAAGGGACCTGTGAGTAGTATATTGTGTATATGGCGATGGACTGTGATATGGTACACTGTGAATAAAGGACACTTTTGGAAGGAAAATCCTATTTGGGCTGGGTCACTGGGGTTCAAATTGTGCAAAGACTCATCCCTCGGGGCCTGACCTGTTACAAGAACTGCTGGGCTAATTGCTCAGTTTTAGTGAATTCTTTCCTCGCGCTAATTGTCCACGTCGGTTTTCGCTGAGCTGCCAGTCCAAATAAATGCTCCCTCTTCCGTCATTTTAAATTGGAACTGGTCTGGAACTTGAGAAATTCTGTTTGGATGCGGTCCCTGTTTAGGAGTTGTGCTGGTAACCCAATCTCATCCCAGGATAGAGAGAACCTAAGATAACCTGAAAAGCCTCACTCAGTATTGTGCAATTTACACAGCATTTATGATCTGGCACCAAGTACTCAAACACTATAAATCTAGCCAGGGCGTAGCCTCTCTGCAGATTCTGACAATCCACATATGCACACAGTTCCTAGGGTTCATTTCTAACATGGAGAAGAACATGGAATTATAAACTTTCCATGTCTCTACTTGTGACTAGATGTTCAGGTCTTTTCAGAGAATGGACTCATTCTGTCCCAAACTCAGGCATGTTCTGGAGTTTGTTTTGGTATCAGAGATATGACTAAGGCCATTTGCACATGAGATAGGAGGAGGTAGGGACTGGCGCGAGCTGAATTCATGCCAGGGGAATCATGGGAAATTCTGCTCATATGCAGGGTTTTAGCCCGTTTCTGGCGTGATGTCACTCGCGGATTACAGGGCTGGATTTTGAGCGCTGTAATCTGTGAGTGACATTGCGCCAGAAATGGGCTAAAATGCCACACAAACAAGTGGAGCTTCCCACGATTCCCCCAGCGCGATTTCGGCTCGCGCCAGTCCCTCCCTCCTCGCGTCTCGTGTGCAAGTGGCCTAATTCTAGAAACATTTCATGTATGGAGTTCCACCATTATGAATGTTCACCTTAAGTGGCATTCTGTCACCCAGGCTTTCATCCCCTCGAGGCTAGACTGCTGCTACGTGCTCTACGTGGGGCTGCCCTTGAAGACTGTTTGGAGGCTGCAGTCGGTGCAGAACGCGGAAGACCGCCTTCTGTGGGGGTGGGTCTCCGGGAAGCACATTACACCGGTGCTCCAAAATAGTGATCCGGGCACAATTCAAGGTGCTGGTTTTGAACTATAAAGCCCTTAACAGCTCCTGCAATGTGCATATCTAGGTCAGCAGGGGGGTTACCCTCTTCCGAATACTACCATTGCATCAGGTTCAACACAGGCGTGCAGAGATGTGTTCCCCACAGCTCTGGAACTCCCTTCCGCTGGAGGTTCACCAAAGCCCGATCATCTTCTGCAGGCAATGTAAAACCTTTTTATTCGGCCAGGCTTTTAGTGGGTGGGGATAGGATTTGGAGGGTGGGGATAGGGATGGTTTTAATGGGACATGGGGACACTCTTTTTTTGGTTCATTTTAACTTGTTTTTATATTTTTGCATTGCGAACTATCTTGAGCCTATGAGAAAGGGTGGGCTATAAATTCAAATAAATAAATAAATAACTTAGACCTTGATCTTGGGTGAGCTAAAAAAGTTTTCTGTTTCTATTTGACGGACTGGCAAAAGGTCTTCTGCTTGCGTGCAGTTATACAGCTGTCGTCACACTGACGTCAGTGGACTATGGCTATGTATATGTTTGCAGACGTAAGGGTAGAGCAATACAGGATGTGGGCAGACTTGAGAGATCAGGTCCAGAATGCTGTAAAGATTGGAGCAGGAAACGTGTAAAGGGCCAAACCAGGTCAGTATAATGTATGGGCAGGAACAAGGAGCGGCCTCAAGAACAGGGTCAGAACACAACAGGGAGGACCAGGTGAAGAGTTAATCCACCCAAATTCTTGTTGCTCGAAGTGGCCTTTACCTAGGTAGGCAGCCAATCAGGAAGCAAGGGATGTGGTAAGGGACTCGAACCAGGCACCTACTGGGCTGGTTGTAGGCTGCCAGCAACAAGTGGCACTGTAGAGTTGGACACTCCACCCCCACCCCCCACAATCCCAAGGAGGCTGGATCAAGACCTGGTTTCTGACAATGAGAGCAGGGTCAGAATGGAAAAGGATGCTGAGATGCTGTGTAAATGAGTCCTCCATCTTGCCTGACTCAGGAGTAGAGCTGAAACAAGTGCCTGCAAAAACAGATAAACCCATTGAAATTGTGGTTCTCTACGCAACCCAGCAACATCAGGCACTATCTGGTCCCTGAGCAGTGCCCAACAGGCTACCCTATGTCCCGAAATACCATTTCTTGTCCCGACTTCCAGCACCAATTTTTGGACTTCCCATCCCAATTTCTTTACCAATTTTGGTACCGATTGGTAAAATGGTAAATCGGCAACTTGATAATGGCAATACCTGATATTCTCATGTAATCAAGTGCCCTATGGATATTCAGATAGCCCACTGGATGCCGGATATGGTCCATGAGCAGCTAGTATTCACCACAGACATCCAATCCCACCAAAGCCAACCCTATCAGGGGTGGGGGGAACATGGCAGCCAAGGGTGTGCAGCAGGCACATCATTCATTTTAGTTTTTGTTTTGTTGTAGTTTACAATAAACCCTTAGTTTTTGGAGGTTTTCGTAAACAAAAATGTTCATTTTCTTTTTTTTGCTGTTTAATTTTATTTTAAAATATATATATATAAATAAATTATATATATATATCTATAATTTATTTATTTAAAAAAGTACATTGCATGCACAAAATGACCACCAGACCATTCTGCGCATGTACAGTCCTTTTCCAAAATGATGCCGGCAGCATCTGTGCCATTTTGGAAAAGGGCTTCGCATGTGCAGGATGATCTAGTGGCCATTTTGCACATGTACATTTTTGGGTTTTTAAAAAAGATTAATTTAAAACAATTAAAAAAAAATCACTGTGCATGAACACAATGGCCTCTGGGGCTGATTAAAATAATCACTGTCCATGTACAAAACAGCCACTGGACCATTCTGCGCACGCGCAGCCCTTTCCCAAAATGGCACCATCACTGCTGGCGCCATTTTAGAAAGGGCGGTGCATGCTCAGAATGGCCTCGGCAGCCATTTTGCACATGCCGAGTTTTTTTAATTTTAATTTTTATAACGAAAACGGACACTTTTAGTCTTCATTTTTGTCCCTTTTTGTTACCCTTGTCTCTTGTTGTTGTACTTTAATTACTAAAATGAACGGGGCTTTGTTCATTTTAGTAATTAAGAAAATGAAAACAAATTGCACACCCCAGCTCTTTTAATACCCATTGGATGTTACCACCTAACAGATGATGGGTCAATGAATCATGTCCCTATGTTGGTGAATGGTAATGGTGGTTGAATGTTCAGAAATTTCCTAGCTGAACTCTGCACCTCTCCGCATTCTCTCAACGAATTCACACCCCATGCCATGCATTGTCTAGGAGATATAGGTTGAGTCAGGCGGACACAGTTGCGGCGGACCCCAGGACGTAAGTCATTCCAGACCTACCCTGGGAGTATCAAAATGCTTTAATAATAATAATTTTTATATAGCACCCCCCTGCCGTGGCAGTCAGAGCGCTTTACATATAACAATTTAACACAACTTTTAATTCTCACAACAACCCTGCGAGTTATAATACAACTGGCCCAGGGTCACCCAGTGAGTTCTGGCTAAGGCAAGATTAGAACCAGGGTTCCCGCCCCCCAGTCTCCTGGTCCAAATATTGCACACTTAGCCATTACACCATACTGGTTTTTGTTGTTCCAGTGACACAACACTCTATTAGAGCGGGGAGTGGCTCAAACCCACATCCAGGGTGCTCTGTGAAATCCTTACCACGTTCTCTGCTCCTTGACAATAGCCTGTCAGAAGTGCTTCCCCAGCTTTAGCTTATGGTAGCACAGGTGACAAGGCAACACATCTACTACGTTATCCCTGGTGCCTGACAATGAATCCCTACTGTACAAGGGGCAAAGAGCTTGGTAAGTATGGGATCATGTAAATGTCAGCAGATTCTTGTCCCCACGTCCATTTGTTGTCAGTGCAAACTCTGGACAGAGATACTTTAAATAACTAGCAAATTCATATACAAAAAGTGAGCGGTGCTTTTTCTTCCTCCATCCAGAAGCTCAATGATGTACAGAGGCAGGATGATCCAGGGAACCAGACATGGGAACGAGGGGAAGATAACCTGAATTGTGGGCCAGATCATCCGATGATATGCTGTGTGACCTGGATTGCTTAAATTAACCTCTTAAGATCACATTACCCATTGACAAAACTGGGGTAATATTACTGCCTGTCGTAATGTGCTCTAGATAAATTGGAATGCAGAGCTAAAAAAATAAGATAGAAGACAAGTGCAAAGCATTATATATATATATGAGAGAGGGAGAGAAAATCAAAAGCACAAATATAAAACGGGAGACGGCAGTAAGAACATAAGAAGTGCCATGCTGGGCCAGACCAGTGGTCCATTGAGCCCAATATCCTGTCTCCAACAATGGCCATTTTCAGTCACTTTGGACATTTATAACACAACAGGTCAGAATGGAGTGATTTGTTGCCTGCTGTTCACTCCCAGCTCCCGACACTCAGAGGTTGCGTTCTCCAACTTACTTGTCTAATAGACATTTATGGACGTATCCTCCAAGAATTGATCCAGTCCTTGTTTAAACTCCAGCTAGGCTACTGGCCTTCACAACATCCTCTGGTAACAAGTTCCACAAAGATGGAAGACTTAATGGGTTAACATGATGCAACAGAAAGGGGAAGCAGGAAGGCTATTTGGGGTTGTATTGTCTGTAAGACAAAGGAAATGACTGTCCCTCTCTACTCGGCCCTAATCAGGGCAGAACATATGAAATGTCAGTTCGCCTAATAAACATTTCTGCTAAAATCTTCAGGAAACACTTGCTTTACCATTTGGCCAACTGGGCAGAGGGCCAGTTGCTGGAATCTTAAGCAGGATTTAGGGAAGGGTATTCTGGCCTTGACCACCTCTTTGCTATCCAGCATCTTAGACATAAGTACATTAAAGTGGCTAAGGCAGCTTTATATCTTAAATTTATTGATCTAACTGCTGCCTTCAATATGAGCGATAGAAGGTTATTATGGCATGAGCTGCACCAAATGGGATTAGACCCTCCACTTTTGAAACGTATAATAGCATACTACGAGGATACTTGGACTCAGGTCCAGTATGGATTACGGGGGTAACTGACAGAAAAATTCATCATGCGCAAAGGAGTGCGTCAAGGCTGTGTCCTTGCACCTCTTCTATTCAATCTTTATGTCAGCAATATAATTACCAAAATGTGTGATTCAGATTTTCGTCCTACCAAACTCTTAGAAACACCGGTAGGGATGTTAGTGTTTGCAGATGACGTGATGATTATTTCTGGGACCCCAATAGGTTTGCAAAGAGCCCTTACCAAGTTTGCAAATCTGTGTGCCAAAAATAAGCTTTATGCAAATTATTTTAAAACCAAGATAACTTCCTGGGGTTAACGTAATAGTAGTAAAATATTTATTGATTAACCAAAAGGTCATTTCAACAACAAAAATACAAAATTAGCAAATAAAAACAAGGTAACAAGAACATAAATTAGTCAGCAGTATACAACTGGAACACAAGCACAACATTCATGGAAAATAACAAAAAAAGCGGAAGGACCCATGAGTAAAATAACATACCAAAAATAACAAAAAAATCAGGTCGGTGAGTTACCCAACCAAGATTCTGGTTCAATTTAGTTTTAAGTACAGATACACTAAAGGAAGCCATCACTCTTGAAAAACAGGTATCAGGTTAACGTAATAGGAAATATCCCTGGCACATGGCTAACCATAGACTAGAAGAGGTGAAAGACTTCAAGTACTTGGGGTTGCTGTTATCAGCATCAGCATCCTGGGAAGATCACATGCAGGCAACTAAGATCAAAGCCATGCAATTGGCTATTGCAATCAAGACGTTACAGGATATCTATGCAGGGACATATATGCTGACTACCCTACAAGTGTTCCAGGCTAAAGTGGTATCCCAAATCCTGTATGGTGCCGAAGTTTGCGGTTTTGCCGCAGATTATGATATTAACATACCCCCAAATAAAAATTTTTTTGCGGGGTCTGCTTGGGCTTCCCCCTCTATGCCAGCAGCCTTTTTAAGTCTTGAAACTGATCTGGATAATTTGACAACTAAAGCAACATCAAGAATCCTGGGGTATTGGTTTAAAATGTTATCTTACTCTCCTCACCATAACATCGCAAAATGTGTTATATAGAGGATATAAAATATTCTAGAGGTAATTAATCTCCCTGATTAAAGTTTGTAACTTTCACATTTAAACTGCTTGGGTTGGGCTATTAGATTAGATAACTGTAGAATTCTTACCCCAGCAGGAAAGACATTGACTTTACTAAGACTCTCCGATATTTCTAGGCAGGATGACTGTCTTTGCTGCCACTCGGCATAGACATGTGGCACCTCTTTATAATCTATGGAAATTAAACCCAGGAATTGAGAAACTTCTCTCAATGGATTTAAACCAGACTCCGAATGGAGCAAATGTCTCGATCAACTGAAGTCTAGACATCTAACAAATTGTGAAAAACTTATTTGGTTATTCTCTCAAAAGGAGGGTAATAGTGGGTAATTTCAGACGTTACGGGATCACACTCAACCACCCTGAATCACAGTGTATTCAGGGTGGTGGCTGTGATTGCATGAACGTCTGTTTGAGCCCCGCCAGATGTTCAACACGGTGAATTCCTGGCAGGGTTCAAAGCTAACCACGGTTCTGGAGGTGAGGCTGGCCTCACTTCCAGAACCATGGTTAGCTGGACCACGATCAGGAATGGGGTGAAAGTAACGTCTGTTACCTTGCTCCGTTCCTTACTGTGGTCCAGACCGCGGTATGGGATCGGGCACAGCGGTCTGATTGCCACTGTGCATGCCCGTCTCCCCGAGGGCCGGTGGCCGGTGGAGCGTGGAGGGGAGGCTGAGCTATCCTCTAAGGCCCGTAACGTCTGAAATTACCCATTGTTAGAAATCTTATGCTTTTTGCTTTAAAAGCGGAAGCAATCAGAAGGGGAAATAAGAGCATTTATCTTTCCTAGTCTATTCAAGTTTTAATTTAAAATTTGGGTTTCTTGGCTACCATAATATGTTTTTAGGTTGGGGGTTTTGGGTAGTTTTAAAACTATCTTTATTATATAATTAAATTTAGCAAGTCTCAAATTTTGGAGTAATTTTGGACTGTTTGGCTTATTTATGTATGTATTATTTCTTTTCATTATGAGACTTTGTTATTGGGAAATGGTATTGTATATAGCTAATTCGTATGTTTGAGTCATGGCAAAAGCTAGTACTCAATAAAGTTGAACTGAAGTTGAATTGAAGTACAAAATGTCAACTGGGATCATGACCCAATCTACCAATAGAGCAACCCCCACTTGAGGCCTCTTTGTTTGGGAACCTCTATTGCATTGAAAAGTCTTTTGCCCCATGACTTATTCCTATTTTTGGCAAAGAGCATCTGTTAAAAATTCAGCATGCCAGCCAGTGAGATGCTTTGACCTTACAATGCAACACCTTTCTGCTGACCTTCAGGTGTCCTCCAACAAAACTGGAAAAACCCCAGAATAGAAATTGAGATGTCTGAGGTAAAAAAAACAACAACCAAGCAATAAACCTCATAAAAATGTCTAGATCTTTTTCTCGTACATCATAAAGCAGTCAGAAAAATGGCTCTTGAGCAGGAGGGGGCAGGGTATAAAAATAGTAAAATAAATAAATAAATAAACTTGGTTTTTTGAAAGTTCTTCATGGGTCAAGTTTAATCTACTTAATCTTTGTGAATGATATCTATGGAGACTTCAGGCATAGCTCTCTTCTGCTCCGCCCTTCCTAACTCCTGCTAATCATCCCCACCCAGGATTATCCCCTACTTGTTATCTGCAAACGCCCAATGTACTGTAACCAAGCCAAGAACGTGCACCTGAGTTCTTGGATCCTCATGAATGTCGCTTCCCTTGTCTCTCCCTCTGTTCCCCCTTCCCTGTCTCCCCTCCCCCTGTCTTTAGATTGTAAGCTCTCGAGCAGGGACTGTGTCTATCTTATTCTCTGTAAAGCACCAGGTACATCGCTGGTGCTATATAAAAGCTTATAATAATAATAATAATAATTAATAAACAGCTTGTTCGTCTGACGCCTACTGACTATAAGAACATAAGAAGTGCCACCCAGGGTCAGACTAATGATCTGTCCCGCATCCTGTCTTCCACAATGAGCAACTCTGATTGCTTCAGAGAAGAACACAACGTGTCTCTTTACTGCTATACACTCCCATCTCCCAACAGTCAAGAAGTCTCATTCCCTGACCTAATAGCCATTTATGGAACTGTCCTCTAAGAACTGATGCAATCTGGTCAATGCACAACTGCTATTCCTGCTTGCCCCGCTGACAGTGAGGGGCTGCGAGCCAGGAGGGCTCACCCCAATCCAGCCGGCTCCACCCCAGCCAGGAAAGGACTTGGCAGCTGGAGAGGACTGAGCATGCGGGTAAAGGGGTTTCCCTGGGCCTTGGGTTTTTTGTTATCTCCCCCTCCCTGCATCAAGGGAGAAGGGCAGGGATCTTCTCCTGGTGTTTCTCCTGCTTGGGGAGGACTTGAAATTTGGTGTGCCTTCCAGCAGCACTGCAGGCTGCATGCTGAAGGACCATTGCAAAAGGGCCCTTTGGCGTGGCCCTTAGGCAGGGACCAGCCAGCCAGCCAGCCGGGGGGCTACCTGCTAGCAGTGCTGGGGTGTGTGTGGATGGGTGCTCCTGAGGGAACTTGGTTGTGGTGGAGTTCCTTGTGGTAAAGCTTTGCTGGGGAAGGTGGTTATTTTTTGCGGGGAGGGTGGTTTTGGGTATTGTTGTTTTCCTTTGGGAAGTTTTAGGGGATGTCCTGTTCCCCTAGCGAGAGTGGGAGAGGGAGGGACTGGGTTAGGGAAGGGGAGTGGGCCTTTTCCCCCAGTGAGAGGTGGGGTTTTACCCATATTGGAGGGGGTACTGTAACAGGGAGCAGTCCGGTGGGGCTGCTGCCCCTTTAAAAAGGGGGCTGAGTGGGTCAGCCAGAGGGCTGAGTGCCCACAGGGGTGTGGCAGAGCCAGCCCCAGCTGGGGATCAGCCTGTGGGGGACACAGGCTGAGAAACCCCGGGGACAAAGTGGGCAGGTTAGTGGCCCTTTAAGGCTGAGGAGTAGAAGCCTGACCACGCCCACTCTGCCTGTATAAAAGGAGAGACTAGGCAGCAAGAAGAGAGTTTGTGCCAGGGGGTTGAAGAAGTAACATCTCCCTGAGAAAGCCTTACTGCTTTATGTTCTCTAGGGTGCTGGAGAACCAGTGAAACCCAGGCAAGTGGGAGAGGCTGTGCCTACGAGGGAGCCTCTTTCCTGGGGAAGGCTTGGCCAGAGCCTGGGGATTTTAAGGCCTGGCTGGATGGACTTTGGGGGGTTGAGGTTGTGTTGCTTCTGAGTCTGCAGAGGTGGGCCTGTAGGGTGGAGGCAACTGAGCTGGCAGCCCTAGGTACAGAGGACATGGGTGGTGTCCAATAAAGGACTGTGGATTAATACCCTTTGGACTGTGTGGTGCATCTTGGGAGGGTACCCCCTTCCTGGAAGAGGGGGATTCAGCTGAGGCTGAAATGGTGTAGCAGGGGTGAGCTAATTCCCCTGAGTGTGACCCTAGTGGCCATGCCCCCCTCCCCCCTTGCTATAGGTATTACTTCCTCCCCTGTGAGAGAGGTGTATGGGAGACTTGGGTGGGTGTCTCCCTTGTCTGCCAGGTGGGACTGCCACTGGAGTGGGGGTGGGTGGGTGGGTGGGCCAGGGGATCCTCTCCAGCCATTGGGGGTGTATTGGGCTGGGGTAATTATGGTCCTTCCAGGAGGTTGGTTAGATGTGGGAGATGAAACAGGTGATTGGTGCCTGTCCCTCTCACTGGCCCCGGAGCAGTTAGTGAGGTGGTTGATGACCGGAGGGCCTCTGGCTTGGGTCTGATGCTGTTTAAAGCAAGGTTGGTTGTAAAGTAGCCAACAGTGGTCCAGGAATTAATCCTGGACCAGGCAGTCAACCTTGTGTGTATTATAGATACCTGGCTGGACACTGAGTCAGGGCCTACATTGGCTGACCTTGTCTCAGCTGGGCACTCTGAACAGCATCAGCCATAGCCGGAGGGGTGGGAAGTGTGGTGTAGCCATTATTTTTAAGGATACATGGACTGTGAGGAGCTCTTGTGCAAACTGTCTTGGGCATTGAGGGCCTCCAACTTGTGATTGATTTGGCCAGAGACCTATTGGGGTTGCTGCTAGTATAGCGTGCACCTACCTGTACAGCAGTATCTCTGCATGCTTGAGCGAAGCTGGTGTCAGAGGTGGACTTGTGGTCCCCAAGGGTGGTGGTCCTGGGGGACTTCAGTATTCATGCTGACACCAGCCTTGGGGGGCTGGAGTGTGAGTTCATGGCAACCATGGGACTATTTCAATTGGTGGTTGGCCTGACCCATGATAGGGGGCATACCTTAGACCTGTTTTGCACAGGCCTTGAGGCCGGGGCACGTTACACCAGTGCTTTGGACTTTGCACTGACTATCCGTAGTCTTCCAGGTCCGATTCAAGGTGTTGATTTTGACCTATAAAACCCTAAACAGCACAGGCCCTGCCTATCTGCAGGATCGCCTCACCCCCCCAGGTCCTGGATTGGCCCCTGCGGTCAGCCAGGGACACCTTCCTTGGAGTCCTCGCAGTATCTCGGGTGGCGATGATGGGGGGGGGGGGCATTCTGGGTGGTTGCACCATGGCTGTGGAACTCCCTCCTAATGGAGGTCAACCAGGCCCCAAATTCTCCCTCTTTCTGAAGACCATGTGAGATCTGGTTGTTCCGACAGGCTTTTGGTGAGGGAGCTGGGTGGGGGGTTAGCTCTGCCTTGGGGTATGTTTTTATTGTTGACTTTATATTGTTTGTATGTTGATGCGGTGGTTTTGTTTATGTAACATTTGTATAGGCTTTTAATATGTTATGAGCTTCCCCAAGCTGTTGCATCAGGAGAAGGCAGCCTAGAAATTGAAAGCAATCAATCAATACATCCCTTTTTTTAACCCAATCCTTCACAACATCCTCTGGCAGGGAGTCCTACAGATGTCTGAGCTGGATCTTCAGTCCAACACATGTGTGATAAAAGGAAGCCCAGCTGTAGAAATGAGGCTGGGAGTTATATCCTGCCCCAACATGTCCTGCCTCTTTTTAAAAATAAAGGTTGGAGCATAGGTTCAGTTTCTCCCACTGGAGATAGAACTATTAACTAAGAGAAGGAAAAAGAACACGCAGCAGGGGTTCAGGGTTGCCATCTCTTCATAAACAGCCTCTTAGGCCCCAAATATCTGAAAAAACACCATATTCCGCGTGTCCCATTGCAGCCTCCAAGGTCAGTTGGGAACACCCTCTTTGTCACAGTCGGGCCTTAAACCCTTGGCTGCTGGGATAAGTGGCAGGCTTTTTTCCCCTGCTAATGGGCCCCTCCTTGTATGTGTTGGGCTCCTCCCCCACCCCCACCCCCACACTGATCTCACCTCACCATGCCAGATGAGATCAATGATCACTAGCACCTGGGCCTAGCTGAGGTACCAGGATCGAAGTGGTTCTCCCACGGGTCCTGGAGACATCTAGCTGGCTTTAAAAGCTTCTAGCTGGGCACATTGCTTGCTTTGAGTTGTGCTCTCAGCAACCCCCCACCCAGTCCTCCTAGCCCAGCTCCTACCTAGGTATCTGCTTCCTCCCCCCTTTGCCCCTTGGATGGATTGCTCTGCTTGTATTTCTGCTTTGTCTTGGACCTTGGCTTGTTTCACCCTTGTGTGGTGCTATCCACTTGGACTGATTTCCTGTTTGCTTTCGACTAAGGGACTTCAAGGTATTGCTCCTACTTGCCCTGATCCTGCAAGGACTTACCTAGCTGGGCCCTGACCCTGCAAGACTTACCACCAAAGCTCCCCAGCTACCCTTGATGCTCTTGTAGGTACCTGCTGAGTTTCTGCTACAGGGGCATGCAGAGAGGGCTTCTCTGGCTGCCCCACAATTACAGAACTCCCTTCTCTTGGAGACTGAGCCTGCTCCTCTTCCAGCAGTGAGGTAGGACCCTTTTTTGCTTGGCCAGATAATTAACAGGCAGGGATAGAATCAGGGAGTTCTGAATTATGATAGAGGAGCTTTATTTGATTGTATTTGTCTTTGCTGTATTTTAATAAAGTGTTAGGGGGACTTTATTTGTGTTTGACAATTTGTGAACTTACTGTGTTTTGCAACCCTCTGTGAGCCTTGACAGAAGGGTGGGATAAAAATACGAATGAACGAAGAGGATCTAACCCAAAAGGGGCTTGGCTAAGGCTCTGTCCCATCTGTTTCTAATCAAACACCTGTGGCGCATTATGCCATCTCAACACTCTGAAGTGGGTCAGACCAAACTAAAATAAGGAGAGGGGACACAGAGGCTTCCCCTACTTTGACATGGACCCATCCCCAGCCACCCCCAGAAGTCCCAATTTCCCAGGTTTCTCTAGATCACCTAGAGAAATGGGGTCTCTTACCTGGAGTCTAGGTGCTCTGCTGGTACCTGAGTACCAAGTTGGGTACCCAAAGTACCAGGTATTACCATTATCATTACTACCTTATTTTGGTAATGGGACACTGGAAAATTGATACAGGAAATTGAAAATTTGGTCCCAGAGGTTGGTAAACTGGGTAACTCACTGGGCATGGGCACTAATTGGGTACTGACTAGGGAGACCAATGGTGGGTCCATGGAGGATGAGGCCATGGGGAGCCCCACATTTTATTTTCACTCCAGGCCCTACAAATTCTAAGGCTGGCCCTGTTAGTAGGAGCCAAAAACTTCCCCCCAGGGAGCTGGGGAGTATTTTGCATGCCAGGGCAATTATTGCTGAACAAGGCTGAAATTGCAAGACTGCAATCTCTCTGGACTAGTTCCACTGACTCCAGTGGAGCTGCCCTATTCCTTAGTCTAGTCAGTTTGATGTATTTTCTTGGTCTGTCAGGACTTTGATCTGGGATCTGTTGGGTCTTCAGGCTACAGCCTGCTCTTGGCCACCCTCAGGCATAGCATGTACCTGGAGGCATAGCAAGGCTGGGGAGGGCTTGGGCTCAGCCCACAATGATGTGGCACCCCCACCCCCCTGCCAAGGGTGACTTGGAAGTTCAGTAATCAAAACCAAACCACAGTGTACGGAATAATTACAAATTCCTGACTGGATGTTAATATACTGGGTGGGGGGCAAACTGCTAGTAATGGCTGCTACCTTGCTTCTGTTGGAAATACATCCCTTTGCTTGCATCCCCCCTAAGCACCTCATCCTGTTTGTTTGCTAGAAACAGCAGGAGTAGACAGACAGATCAGGGAACCCTTCCCCCATCGTATCTGTCCTACTGTCAGGACCTGATTGGTCAATCTCCTCCCCCAGGAGATTTCTCATCTCTTTGTGTCTCAGAGCTTCCTTCCTCCCCTCTTGAACACACCTAGTCTTAGGACTTAGCATAGATGTAGGCCTTTCCTATCCTACATGTATTTCCTAATAAAGCTACTTAAGCTTAAGTATTCTGCCTGCCTGCTTATTGATTAGCTACTCACACCTCTGTAAACTCTGCCTTGGGCAAATGGATGCAATGATCTCACAGTCCTTGCATTTCCAACAGTTTCTGGCTGTGCTGACCCCACTGCCTGGAGTCCTTGGGGTCAGGAGTACATCCATCGTGGTCTCCTGTCCCCGTCAGGCTCCATCCTGGGCACAAGAGGGCTTGCCTGGGTGGCTGCTGATGTGAGAAGCTGTGGGTGCAAGAGTGTTGGCTGGTGGGAATTGGAGTGGGAGTGGGAGGGGCTGGGGGAGTTGGAGTGGGCATGTGGAAGGGCCTAGGGGTTCAGGTAGGTGGAAGGGGCTGAGATGGAGCAGGGGTACATGTGGGAGGGGTTAGGAGTGCATGTGGGTGGGAAGGGCTGGGGAGTTGGAGTGGGGGACTTAGGTGGGAGGGGCTCAGAGGGAGCTTGGGGTTGCAGGTTGGAGGGAGTGGGGTGCAGATGAGTGGGGCTGGGGATGATGGGGTGTGGGGGTTGCAGATGAGGAGGGCTGGGGTGAAGGAGGCTTGGATGGGGCGTGCATGTGGGGTTAGCCTCCTTGGAGGGTTTGGGTGAAGGAGGCGTAGGTGGAGGGGCCTGGGGGAGTGGAGGTGGGGGTTTGCATATGAGCAGTGCTGGGGTGAAGGAGGGCTGGCTGGGGGCAGGGGAGATGGGGTTGCAGGTGGGGTTAGATGGGAGGGACTGGGAAGATGGGGGGCAGGCTGCTGAGGGAGAGGGNGGAGGGTTTGGGTGAAGGAGGCGTAGGTGGAGGGGCGAGGGTGGGTTGGGTGGGGGGGTTCTAACTGGAGGATGATGTGGGGAGCAGCTATGTGCCCAGGCTGCATGGAGAGGGGCAGGGGGTGTGGGCCTTTGCTGGCTGAGGCAGTGCATCCTCTGCAAGTGCGGCAGCTGTTTGGGGAGTGACTCTCTTCCTCTGCCAGCTCCTCTGTGTCCAGGAAGTGTCCAGACCCTAAGCGCCAGCTGCACAGTGGGCCACAGAGCTCCCTGGGCAGTGGAGCCAGGAAGAGGTGAGGGCGATGCTCTCCTGCCTCAGCTTGGTGGTCGCTTGGACTTCTTGTTCAGTCAGAGGCTCCTATAGGCTCCAACTCTGAGCGACAAGTCCAAGTCCCCACTAAGCTGAGAGAGGAGCTGGCCCAGACCTGGACTCCTTAACTTCCAGCTCCGGGCCCTGGCGGGCTGCCTCGGTGGGCACAACACGCACCCCCCTGCATCCCACTAGCTATGTCAGTAACTGTAAGTTACTGCCAGCCTGGCCCGTTCCGGGTGGGATGCCAGAATGGGTTCTTCATAGCCATGTTTGCCATGCCCCTTAGTCCCCTGATAGGTGGTTCTTTGGTATAAAAGATGGCCCCCACAGGAAGCTGGGTGTGACAATTCAAAGGCTTCTTGCTGGAGTTCACTTTCCTTCCTTCCAGTCTGGGATCCAGTTCTTGTCCCTCGCTGTCTGTGCAGCCTCACTAAGGCTGGTTTGTTTCAATAAGCCATTGTGATTTTTGTGAACTCTTCCATGAAATTGGAACGGCTTATTAATATTTCAGTAGGAATTCTGACTGAAATAATATTTTGGTTAGAATTCCGATTGGACCATTTTCACACGTGGTAATGGCCTCCGTGCTGCTATACGTGTGCAAAATGCCCACTGCTGTCTCGTACAGTGGCGGCCAGTTGCACTTATGCGGTATGGCTAGGCTATTTTGCAAAGTGCAGCAGCCATTTCATGCATGCACAGAATTTTTTTTTGCTTGCTTTATCTTCCATCTGAAATGCCTGGTTTCAACAAAATCGGAATTGGGTGAAATTTCCGTATTCACCCCTAAACCTAGGGTTACCATACCTCCCCTTTAACAGGGGATGATTATGAAAAATACATGTTGCAGGGCTGCACTGGAACCAATGCAGCCTTGCACCATATATTTTCACAAGTGCCCCCCTGTTAAACCTCTACCTAGCCCTACCTAAACCTCACTTGCACTGATGTCCTGGCTCTGATCTTCTACTTTGTGCCCCAGACTGTTCTTCACCTTCTGTGCTTGACCTTTGGCTTTGACCTTCAAGCATATCTCTTGATGCTGCTTTTGGCGTGTACCTATGGCTTGTTAGATCTAGAAGGCATCTGCACCCCAAACTGGAGCTGAAATTAGTACTTGCAAAAACTGTGGCAGAGTTGACCCCGCCCCCCATGGAGCTTTGGCGCTTTAAGAGACCTGGTGCCAGCTAGCTGAGGCACATGCAAAGATTCAGGTCCCCTACCAGAAGTAGGTCAGCGCTTCTATGGGTGTTTTTACACACACACATCTCCTGCATGTTTGCTGTTACATCCTGAACTTGTCTAAATCACTCACCCAGCTCTTAAACATCCAGCTCTTTGAACTTCTGTGTAAAACTTCTCCCAGAACTTCTGTGTGGAAAAAATTCTCCTGGTAAACTGCTTTGCTCCAGGCAGCTGTGGTCACTTGGTTTCCATGGCAACTTGTCACGCCTACAGCTGTGGCTACTTTAGGCTGCCTCAGGGCAGTGTTTGGGTGAACAATGCATCCAGGAACTGCCTCAGGGCAGTGTGAGAGAAATGCATCCAGCACGCACTTGTGGTCTTGTAAACCCAGAAGATTGAAAAACCTGGAACTTTAAGGTGTGTGTAAAAATGCCCATTGAGAGCGCACCTGGGAAAGGCATAGCAGTAGCTTAACCCTAGGAGACTGAGAGGAGCTCAGTGCTGGCCGAGACTGTGACCAAGGAGGCATGATGGAGGAGAGAGAAAAGGTAACAGCCAGAGGGATACAGGCTTATGGGGTTAAGGCTAGGGAAATCTGACCCAGAGACAGTGGGAGCTGCCGAGCGGCTGGGACCAGTGACTGTGTGTGCGCGCGTGCTGAGGCAAAAGGTGAAGGAGACCAAATAGAGACATTGAGCTGATTGCCCTGAGATACTGACTGACTGGGCCCTGATCCTGTGAGACTTATGGCTGGCGAGCCACACACCCTGCTACAAATGGGTATAGAACAGTCAAAACTGTGGTGGTTGACCGAACCTGGCAACATTGCTGTGCAGATTTCCGTACAGATGACCTTGGGAAAATCTTGAAGGTCACAGCCCGGGCTAAGACTCGCTTGCCTGGGCCACAGCAGGCTATCGCTGGCTGGGTCGAGGCCAGCATGGCTGGCTGTCATTGGCCACCATGGCTGGCCTTCATGGTGGGGCACTGGAAGCACTGCACAGGTGGGGCTGCCCACCCACATATTTGTTATACTCCTGGCCCTACCTAGGCCGTGCTGCCGGCGGGGCAGCTCCCTGGCCACCGTCACATCGGGTCCTTCTCCCGAACTGACCTGGGCCGTGTTGCCCATGGTTTTCCAGCTCAGGGAGCAGTCCTGCCGGCCACATGTTTGTGTTTTACCCTATGATAGCTACACCCCTGGTCGTGACCCAGGCAAGACACCCGGGCCCGCCTAGCGCTGTCAAAGCTAACTGCCTCTCCCAAAATGAGGAAACTCTTTGTAATTGCCCAGCCTTGCTCTCAACCTCCTACCTACAGGCAGTAGGGCAATCCATCATGCTCATGCTCCTGCTGTGACAACTGGGATGGGTGTAAGCCAGATGTATTAATCATCTTGATAGGCAAGTTTGGAATTGGAATACTAGGTCTGTTTATACCCTGGAGTCAAGTAAACAAGGTTTGATTAGGACTCTGTGATCTCAAGTGCGTCTGAAACCTGAGACCTGACTCTTGTAGCAGTATTTATATAGTGATGGTGATGTGCATGGCGCTGAACGGTCATAACTAGAGACAGGTCCCTGCCTTGAGGGGATTGCAGTCTAAGAAGTGTGAGCCAGTTTGGTGAAGTGGACAAGGTGCTGGACATGGACCTGAGAAGTCAGGGTTCAAATCCCACCCTAGCCATTAACTCACTAGGCGGCCTTGGGCAAGTCTCAAACGCTCAGATTCTGTTCCCCATCTGCAAAATGGAAATGTGGGTGTCTGTGGTCCGCCTCACCCTTGTCTATTGTAGATGGTAAGGCCACTGGGCAGGGACCGATCTCCAAAATTTCTGTGACTGTAAAGTGCTGCGTCCGCCCAGTAGCGCTATAGAAATGATTAGTAGTAGGGGAGACGAGGGATAGGGGGAGACAGGGAAACGGAGAACTTGCAGGTGTGGTTTAGTGACAGGCGAGAAGGGCGCTGAGTGAAAGGACCACAGCAGTGAGCAGTCTTGAGGGGTGAGGAGTTAATCCAGTACAGGATGAAGGTATTTGATAAAACTTACTGAATCCCTGCATCCTGTAGTCAGTCATTATTCCCAGGAAGACTCTTATTTGTAGTTGTCTGCCTTTGTGTCTTGATTAGATTGTAAGTTTCATGGAGCAGGGACGCTCTTTGTTATGTATATCTGGACAGAGCTGTGTACAACTAGTGCGATAGAGATGATCAGTCGTAGTGAGGAGCTAGGGAATGCTCGACAGGGGTAAGCTTTTAAGGAGCAATTAGAAGTATTTGAATCCTAGGCGGGCAGCGTTCTAATAGAAAGAGTTTGACAACCGTATACTGATACTTAACATTTCTATAGCGCTATTAGGCATATGCAGCACTGCACAATCAGGCTTTCGATGACAGCAGGTCCCTGCCCGGTGGCCTTGCAATCTAAGATGGACAAGGGGAACAAGCAGAGAAAGACAGACACATTCCCATTTTACAGGTGGGGAACTGAGGCTGAGATAGTGACTTGCTCAAGGCCATCCAGTGAGCTCATTGGCTAAGGTGAGATTCAACCCCTGTTCTCACTGGTTCAAGTCCAGTGCCTTGGCCACTAAACACTGGCTCTCCGCTTAAGCTCCTTGGTGCTGGAACTGAGAGGTGTGATTGCTCTCCAGACCCCCATGTGCTCTGTCTTCCTCTGCTACCTACTGGCTCTGATTTTTCCAGTGGAGCATCTTGGTTAGTTCTTCAGGGCTGGTCGCTTGGCTTTAGGCTAGGTTTCCTTGCCTTTGCAGAAACATGGCCATAGCCAAGCTTACTACCTTAACTGTCTTCTACCCTTTCAAAGTAGGCCTCAGACTTGTATCCTTTTTGTCCCTCCAAATCACTTTGGGTAGAAGGACCATAAGGCTGGGTCTAATTCTTGGGGCCTTATCTGTAGCACCTGACTGAGGAAAATACAATATTTTAGGACAGCATTATAATTGAAATGAATACCCGCAAAACCAGGTCTACCTCTTGAATTTTTGGTTCCCAGATCAGCTTACAACATGTGGGTACCTGGCTAGTGCCTGATTTGTGTACCCAATGTCACAGGATATCCACTTCTGGTTCTGATTTCTAAAGCTTGTCCCAGTTTTCAGTCCCAATTTACCAACCACTAACTGGAAAATTGGGAATGGAACTGATGTGTTTGGGGGGTGGGTGGGTGTTAGTCAGGTGACTGGGTATCTGACATGGTATTCAGAAATGTGAGTATTCCCTCTGGGTACTCCATTAGTAACCCATTTTGGTTGCAGACAGCATGGAGGCTTTCTCTTCATTCCACAAAGTGTAGCTGTCGGTAAATTAGAAGAGCTTAGATCCACTCAGAGAAATATGGGATAGACATTAGATGATCTGCCACCATGTGTGCATGCAGCAGTGCAAGAGTCAGCTCTCTAGGAGGAACACCAACATCACGTGCCGTCAAATGTTGGTTGTGTGGTTTGTCTATCACTCAGGTGCATGTACCCTCCCTTTGGCAGCATATACTTGCGGGAAGGACTGTCACAGGTTCTTCCTGGCTCATACCGAGCCCCTCCAGGCCCATGCCTCAGTTTCTCCAAGTAAGCACCAGACTCTGTGTAACGGCAGAGTCCCTGTGAGCAGCATGGGCTGCCAGCAGGTGCTACAGGGGCTGCTGGTGCTGTACCAAAGAGAGGATAGGGCTGGATTGAGTGCAGCTGGGTTTGGGTGTGGCTGAAGCCAGTCCAGGACTGAAGTCTGAGGCAAGCTCCGAGCTAGAGAGGGAGAAGGACCGGTGGCTGGTCTAAAGGAGGTATTAGAGGGCTTGAGGGTCTGCTGGGGATGTAGCAGGGTGCCTCATCCTGAGCAACTGAGTGCAGCCTCTGAGGACTGGGGGGGGGATTGTACATAAAAGACTGTATGGGGTTTAATGAATAAAGGACACTAGCTACTTCCTGAGCATGGAGTGAGACTAAGGGGATGATCCTGCCAAGACTTATGCCAGGGCAAGGCAGTACTGCTGCCACCCTCTTGCTGCTGCCTTATTCCACCAAAGACCCTGTTCAGGGTTGGTCTTACAATTTGCAGGACCCAAGGTGAAGTGGTAGGCACTGGATCCAGGGCCAGATCCAGGAACTGAAAAGGGGGGGGGGCAAATATGATCTAGCTGCAGGCCACATCTGCCTCCCCTCCACCCACCCCCACCTTTCTCCTGGGCTTGAGGTGTCCCATGGCTGAGAGAAGATGGGGTCCATCCTTTCTAGGGAGACAGACTCTAACGTGGGAGGAAGCCGTGGGTAAAACTTGACTTGGGATGTTTGGGAGTTAACGTCTGACTGCCCTTGGTATCTCTGAAGGGATGGACACATGCATGCATCGAGCGAAGTGATCAAAGCCTCTAGGCTCTTTAATGCTGGAAGGTTGACCCCCATAGCAAGGTGTGCTACGTAGTTCTGATAAACCAGAATGAGGGAAGGGTCTACAAAAAAAAAAGCCCATCCTTTATTTGTGGGTAAGCGGAGCTCTTGAGAGGCATAGCTTAGTCTTGGGCAGGGCAAAATCAACACAGACAGAGGTAACATTGGCATAACCCCAAAGCCACCTTCTCAACCCACACCTTGAAGCAGCTGAAGGTAGGAACTGAATCACAGTTTGACCTAGCGGTTAAATATATACACCTCTTTCACAGCCTAGTTGAACCGCAGTTTGAGCATGTGAGAGCCCAGGGGCAAACTCTTCGCTGCTGCTTCCGATCTGGCCTTGAAATCTAAGAACATTAGCTGGGTTTTCTGTCTGTCTTAGAGTTGTATTCGTATTGCCTTATTTGAAGGCCTTTATTTCCCTTTTTCTTCTAAAGGAACTCCAGAATCTGAGGACAAACCCAAATCGGAGGGAACATCATTGCCCAGTAAGTGTTTGTGTGTGGTGGCTTGTGGGTGCTGGGCAGAGGTCAAGCCTTGTGTGTACTGTGCAGGTATTGGCTAGTGTGTAACACTGGAGGCTAAAATTTAGTCCAACCCTTTGACCCAAGGCAGGATAGTGCAATGCAGAGATGGGAAACTGCTTTCCTACCATGGGAAACTTTGAAAACCAAAACAGGCTCTGAGGGCAGTACAGAACCTAGGGGTGGAGGTGCCTAAGAGGTGCACTCAAGGAAAGGAGGGCTGGGCTCATGGATCTGTCCCCTCTTGTGTGTATGCCCCCCATCTCAGAAACCTTACCCGGAGCCCAGGGGCTCAGATCCAGGAACTGGAATGGGGCTACGTAAAAACTTGCCACAAGCTGCATTTGACCCCTGGGCCTGAGTAATATGTTCACCACTTGTGGAATAATGTGTAATAAGCATGAAAGTGTTCTTTTGCAAACCCTTCTTAGAGGAATCTCTCAAATCTTGGGTGTAGATTACAAAATTAACAGTACATTAGACCTATGTGTGTCTAGATAGGATGTGCAGAGGCAGTCTCGCTGGCTGCCCCAACTCCTTCCCCTGAGAGGTTCATTTAAGCTCGACCCTGCTCATCTTCCAGAAATGTTAGGCATGTGCAGCAGGCATATAATTCATTCTTGTAGTTGGTTTCCAAAAACCCATTCATTTGGTGGTGGTAGGTTTGTAAAGGATTCTAGCTATTTATTTTTCTTGTCTTAAAAAAACAAAAACAAAAACAAAAACAACCCAAAATCAGTGCTAGCACAAAATGGCTGCCAGGGCTGTTCTGTGCATGCTGCGTAGCCCTTTTACAAAATGGGTTTTCTGTTTTACCAGTCAATTTCAGTAATGGGAAGCTGCTAAATTGGTATGGGGAGGGGGTGGGTTGCTATATCAGAACAGGGTTGGTTTGTTTTTGCTAAGTTGGTATGCGAATACACTAAATCAGGCCAGTGGATAGATGGTCAGGCACTAATCGGGTACTGATTAGTATCTGATGTTACCGAGTCATTGAATTGGGTATCATAATTCCAATGGGTATCCATTTTTGCGGGATGAGCTGGCCTTGCGTCAAAGTGACCCAGGATGATGGCCCTGGCCCCTGCTGTCTTCTCTAACCCAGAGACCTTGCAACAGCTTCCACTTTCACCCAGGCAGAGTGCAGACCCCCTACTCCCTCCCAACTGGGCCAGAAACATGACCACAGTGCCCCCAATGGGAGCATGGTCCCAGGGGAGGGCGTGGGAATTACAGGGGCCCAACATTTTATCTTTGTCCTGGGCTCCAAAACTCTGTTTGCAGGTACTCCTTTCAGCTCTAAGGTGGACAGTCTGTGGAAGTGACTGAAACGGTACCCAGTTAGCATAAATTACCAATATTTCCAGCTTTTTCACAACTGATTTTCAATTACAGAAATGGGTCATTAAAATGGAAAATTTGGTAGCAGTCCCACCTGGTATTTTTGGTAACTGGGTACCTGAATTGGGTATGCTGCCACCACTGTCTTGAAAAAGGGCACGCATGTGTAGAATGCATCAGCGGCCATTTTGCACAATTTTTAAAAAATTTTTTTAAATACAAATTGTTACGTGAGTTTTTTAAACAAAATGTGGAAACAAAATGGATTTTCTAAAAACAAAAAATGAAAATGTGGTCCCTTCTGCACACACCTAGTATGTAGCTTAGTGGCCATAGGTAATGCCCACATTTTAGTATTGCATCCGGTACTTGGCAGGCTACTGGAAACTTGGAAAATCTGTAACTTCTGGTACTGATTCCTTGAGTTTTCCATTACCAATCAGTATATCGGGACATAAAACTGAAAAATCCAGACTGGACGTTGACGTTCTGGGGCATCAGGCACCTAAGTTGGGTACCAATTGACACTAAAAGGTTGGACTAATTTTTTTTTCTCAATTCAGGTGCCAGACATTTGTCAAATCTCTTGCAGGTACTCCTTTCAGCTCTCTTGGGGAGGGGTCTGTCTAGAGAGAATGGACACTTGCAGTTCAAAGCATTTAAATACAATGAAGGGAAAACTTTTGTTTCAGTAAGGAGGCCTGTGTGGCCCATAAAGCTAGCACAGAAATTGGTCCGACACGATGCCATCTGAACCATTTTTGCCTTCATCTCCAATAATTTCTGCCAAAGCTTGTTTGTGTTAGAACTAAAAATAGCCAGATTCACACAACCTAAGTAAAATTGGGACAGGAACCACTGCCAACATCAAGAAGTAGAAATGGCTTTTTACTAGTTTAAACTTGATTCGGGCAGCCTTGTATTTGACTCACTGGCTAGTCAGAAGGCACTCTCCTAATCTCATTTTCTTTAATTTTATTTCCCAGTATGCATTAAGTGAAGAGTGGATGTGATTGGACAGCTGACTCATGAGTGTTGCAATTTGTATAAAGGAATAATGTTGTTCTTCTAATGGAATTAGACTCTAACATGAATGTTTTTGTTCTAGACTGAAATGTGGAGTGTCTTTTTTTTTTTTTTTTTTTTTTTTTTTTTCTTTTCAAATTTAAGTAATGATTCTCTTCTGTTCTGGTGGGCCCCATAGTGTGGAATTCACTCTCTCCAAATGTTCATCCCCAGTCCTCCCGCCTCACCTCATTTAAAAAAAACAAACCCAAAACAACAAAAAAAAAACTTGCCTGTGTATCTTTTCATTGTCCTGGCTCTTTTAGAGGAATTGCTGCTGGTTCCTCTTAATGTATTTTGCCTGCCTCTTTTAAATAGTTTTAAAATAGATTGTACCTTGCATTGTATTGTGTTCTTGTGAAGCGCACTGAGCACTGTTTGTTGTGTGGGCCATTACATAAATGCAATTATTATATTGATCATGAACCTTAGGGTGGTAACTTGATTTCCATGCAGTATTACCCCCTCCTGGCTGGTGTTGCCCATGATACCCATGTCTATGCTGGGTTGGGAGTGGGGAACCTCTTCCTTCCTGGGGGCCACTCACAAAGTAGTACAAGGGCCACATAGAAGGTATGGTGTGAGCTCAGTGGGGGAATGGAGATGGGGGTCTAGATTGGAGCTGAAACAGTACCTGCAAAAACAGGGATACCCACTGAATTTCCAATACCCAAATTGAACTGAATATTTTGGGGGGGGTACTTGGTACCCAAACCAGTTTCTGATCAGGCACAGCTGCTATATCAAAATAATGATTTCATTCCAGATCTGGGAATTTTTTGCATGGTATTTCAGCTTTTCAAGTAGTCAAATGGTATTTGGGTACCAATTCAGATACCTGAAATGGTACCCTGAAAAGCGGGTATTTGTCGACGCACCCTCCACAATCAGACACGGAGACTTAGTTCTGGTTTATAACAGGCCGCACTCTTTATTCAATCACAATTCAGAGGCCGGTGGGTAATTGCCAAAGCAATCTGGGTCCAGTATGTTAGCTACTTCAACTTTTTATTAACTTGGGCTGACCTGGATGTGCCTTCCAGTGTCAGCTGCCATTAAACACAAATTCAACAACCCCCTCGACCGATCCTAGTCGTGGCCGAATGGGGGCGGGTGAAGTGAGACACCCCATCCTATGTCAAGTAAGGAGTTAATGCGGTGTCGAGGACTGTGTCCATCCTTGCACCCTCACCTACCGCAAACTCCCCGGTACGTGATCCCAGGCATGCTGCGCCCGACATTACCCGCGAATCACGCCCCCATCTCTTAAGGAGATGACTTCATCTTACCTATCCTTACCTATTTACCTACTTTCACATACTGGACCCCTGCCACTAAGGGGTAGTCGCAACGAACTACCCCGACACCCACCGTCTCGAATCCAACCATGACACCAAGTGTCCCTTCAAACCCAAAAGGTAAATCTCGTTACCCTTTGCTGATAAGTGCACGCCATCATTCCGGTATAATTCAGGGCTCTTATACACTATCGCAGTGTGGTTCAATACCTGCCCTTCGATTCCCGTTATCCATTTGCTAACCTCCCGGTTCATACTCCTTCGTGCCTTATCTATCCTACTCGGTTTTTGAGCTCCGGCCCATTTTAATCGAGGTAGTAAATTGGTCCATACCAACTGGGTATGAGGATACCATTTTTGAATAACTAACAGGTCGCTTTTAACTGCAACCACCAAATTCAGCCCCTTTCGTGCCGGGATATCATTTTCCCCCAAATGTAAAATCAATATGTGCGGTGTTGGTTTTTGGATCTTTTTCCTTAACGTAGGCAGCAACTGATGCCACCGCATCCCACTTCTTCCAAACCAATTAATTTCTGCTTGACTTCCTAATCCCAATTGATCACCCTCGGGGGATGCTGCCGCAGCCACGCTCGCCCATCTCACGATGCTGTGGCCCAGGATCCACACCACACATCTGCTGGCAGGAGATAACCTTTGCCCTAATAAAAGAAAACTAGGCTTAATACGGAGATGGTCTTACGTACTTCCCATAGGCATTAGAGCGCCATCTGCCCATTCCTTTAATAGCTTGTTCCCCCATTCCAGTAGCAGCCACCGTGGTTGCGGCCCCCATCCGGAAAGATTGTGACCCAAAATCCCTGGGGGGAAGCCCCAATAACACCAAGGCCTTCTTTAAAACTGCAGAGAACTGGTAAGAGGTCAATGGGGAGCCATCCTGCTGTACAAACAACCTGCTGGGTAGCCCAGGGCGTATACTCATACCTGTTCTTCTGGGCGACTGGGCAAATATCCTCTACCCCAGACATATGGAGGCGTACCATTTGCCCTTTACCTCTCTGATCGTTCTTGGCATACTGTAGCCGTACATGCAGTGATGTTCCTAATAGCCTGGGGTCCTCCACTCTCAAGGCCCGATCAGATCTATCTCTCCTAGATAGTGCTGCCACTTCACTGACCCTAAATGCTCCATAAAAGGTGACCACATAGACAGTTGTGAAAAGTTGGGACTCGAAACCATCTGCACACCCCAGGTAAAATGCCAATCAATTGGTGTAGGATAACTCTGGTAATGGGAGCCCTATCTTGACCGTTAGCAGGAGTTTCCCTAGCCCAGCTCTCTAACATCCGTTTCATATAAAATCCTCCGTCCGGTGCTGGGAACCCCCTGAGCTTACTAGCAAAGGTTACTGCTGCCATTTTACCCGCTATGGTACCAGATGCCAAACCCTTTTTTCTCAAATGCATGGCAAACTGAAGGGCCTCGCTCTCCCGTATAGGAAAACCCATTTTCCATCCCATTTCATTCTGAAATACCTGGAATTCACTAAATGCCCTACCGTATGCTATTTGTGTTCTGGGAGCCAAAGATCTTTGAAAGATGTGCTGCACCTCTCGTTCCCAAGGCTCCACACCCCCGGCGGCAGGGGGTCTGGCTGTGGTCTGGCGTCCAGTGCCAATTCTCGAAATCGGTCCATCTGGAACCGAGAAAGCGCATCGGCTACGCCATTGTCAATTCCAGGTACGTGTTGTGCTTTAAATAGAATATTCCACCTTAGGCATGCCGCAACCATGGCTCGTATTAATGCCATGACTCTAGGAGATTTGGAAGACAATGAATTGACAACATGTACCACTGCCATGTTGTCGCACCAAAACTTGACTACTTGATTGGAGAATTCCTGGGCCCACAGCAATACTGCTATTACTATGGGGAATAACTCCAAAAAGGTGAGGTCCCGGGTAAGTCCTGATGTTTGCCATGTCTCGGGCCACCGAGCCGCACACCAGCGACCCTTCCAATACACTCCGAATCCTATGCCCCCCGCTGAATCGGACTGCACCTGAAGATCAGCATGTAGCAATAAATTTTTTCTCCAGAAGCTCACCCCGTTGAAACCTCCCAAGAACTCCTTCCAAATTGCCAAGTCCTGTCTCATTTCCTTAGTCACTCTAATGTGGAGGTGGGGGGCTAACTCACCTTGAAGCTTGCCATATAATTTTGACAAAAAGGCTCTCCCGGGGGCAATCACCCGACAGGCAAAATTCAAGCTCCCTATTAGTGACTGTAAGACCCTGACTGTCACCTTACGGGCCCCGATCACTTCATCAATCTTCTGCCTAAGAGAGGTCAATTTATCCTCTGGGAGCCTTGATATCATGCTCTCCGTATCTAACTCTATTCCCAAGTATATTAATCTTGTAACTGGCCCTTCGGTTTTTTCTGGGGCCAGGGGAATGCCTAAATTCGCAGCCAGTTCCTGGAACTGGGTCAAAGCTGCGGCACACTTTTTTGATCTTGGCGGGCCAATTATCAAAAAATCATCCAGGTATTTTGTAACTTGGCAATCCCTTATTCTGTCTTGGAATATCCATTCCACCAAAGAGCTGAAACGCTCGAACGCTGAGCATGATATCGAGCATCCCATCGGCATTGCCCGATCATAGTAATATTGGCCTTCAAATTGGAACCCCAACAAATGATAGCTGTCAGGGTGCACTGGTAGCAAGCGGAATGCAGATTTGACATCACACTTTGCTAATAATGCACCCCGTCCCATGGCCCGAGCCTTGTCTACTGCTTCATCAAAGGAGGAATATTTAATTGATGTTAATTCCTTTGGAATGGCATCATTCACAGAGTGTCCCCTTGGGTGGGATAGGTGATGGATTAATCTGAATTCACCCGGGGCCTTTTTTGGCACTATCCCTAGTGGGGACACCACCAAATTTGTGGAAGGGGCATGTAGAAAGGGGCCTGAAACCCTTCCCAAGTTAACTTCTTTGGATTTTTTTCCTTGACCACGTGCTCCAATCCCGCCACTGATTTTAAATTTAGAGGATTCCGATTCACTTCAACTGGGCCTGCCGGTATAACAACCTGTCTCAAATCCCCTAACTATATAAGAAACCTCGGTGGGGTCCGGGTATCCAACTAACACCTGCCTCAGTCGGTCAATTCTGACCGGCGTTGGTCCCCTTTCCAGCTGTGGTGCTAGGGAAGGAACCTTGCTTACCCCTGCCAGTGTTTCCGTTCTGACCGAATTGTCCTCGGCCCCCTTTCTGACGGGAACGAAAACAATTGTTTCCTGGATGGTTCCCTGAGCATCCCCAACATATGTGACGGAAACGACAAGAAGACCTATTGCACCGTCCCACCTTGTTGTACTCCCAACAAGGGCCAGCCCCTCCTGCACTCATCCTCTTGGACTCGCTGCCGTAGGGCTCATTGGCTGGTGCAACCTCCCCCCTTTTACCAGCGTGTGGCCGCTCTCAGACCGGGGGGCGCTCGTAGCATCTATCATGCTCTTGAGCCACAGATCTGCTGCGTATACATCCCAGTGAAGCCCTGGGTTAGAGGCAGCCCGGTGACGAAAAGCTTCGTCATACTGAAGCCACGCTCCTTGAGGGCCCATTCCGTGCGCCCGACGCACTATGTCAGCGTACTTGTGTAACTCGAATCCGCGGCCAGGGTATGCTTGCATCATTACACCCATATATACTGCATACGCTGCGGTCCAATTCGCCCAATTCCTGTCTGCCTTGGGACGTTTGAACTCTTCTCTCTCTCTTTGTTCATCCTCCACCTTGTGGTCCACTACCGGGTCACTGAATAACAGGGCAAATACATCAATGTATTTGCCCCGCCATATCTTTTCTTTCGTGGCCTGGAGTAAATGCTGCCCAAAAGGGGCAGTTATGTCCAGGCTGGCTCCACCTGGTGGAGGCAGGGGGCGCTCAATACCCACGCCAGGTGGGGGAAGGGGAGGGCGGATACACTTACTCCCATGCTCCCTGCCTCGGGGGGGTGTGTGTGTGTAAAAGGGAGAACTCCCGACCAATCTACCTGCCCTTGTGGCTGAACCCAGGCTGTTTGATGCTGGACGGGCGTGGTGATAGGTGTGATCATGACCAATGCTCCGTTCATCCATGCCACCTGGGGCCGACCCTCCGTCACCCCTTGCGTTGGTATACGTTCACCCTGGTTCGTGATCGGGATAGCTCTGGGCATGTTCTGTACTTGCACTCCCCCAGCTATGTTTACCCCTAATTCCTGTGTTACTGTTCCGGCCGGACTTGTCTGGCTCGCTGCCTGCCCACCCGACACACCAGTGGGCCCCCTGGTTACCTGCCCTCTCTGCAACTGCTCTGGTGCTTGCAATCCTTGGCCCCTGGATCCCGGTTGTGCCACCGTTCGGAGCTCCAGCCATGTGTGTCCCGGTTCCACTCGTCCTGTGGCTAGTGCCACCTATTTGTTGTTCCAGGGCCAGAATCCTCTGCCAGAGTTCATGGTCATCCCTCCTTTCATCTGGTGTCGGGTCCACTCGCCGACGACGTTCCGGGGGCGGTTCGTCCCTGCAAGTAGACTCCAGGATCCCGTGTGCGGGGATCCTGGCCCGTGGGGGCCCTACACCCCAAGGCTGGCCTTGGCCCCCCAACTGACCCTGCTGCCCTTCGGCCTGGTCCCCCCCTGTTTCCCCATATTACTGGAGGTGACAAACTTACCCCTCTGTCACCGGGTATCCCTTGCAAGGCCCGCACCATTGGTGCAGTGGGACAGGCCATCCAAGAAGGCCCTGCTATCTGGCGTGTCCTGCTATCCCCTCCCCACGTGGGGACAGTCACTTCCCTCGGGCCTTCCCATGTCTGCACATTTCTTTGTTCTAGGGCTGGTTCCCTGTCCTGGAGGTGTGGATGGGAATGGGGTAGGCCTACCTCCCAGTTTCCCGAGGTCCGCCCCTCGTGCTGCTCATCCCCAGCCCTCTGGGGCTGCTCACTTGAAGGCACCCCATCTTCTGCCATCCTGGATTGCTCCCTCTCCATACCCCTATCCATTGATGCCGAGGGGCTCTCCTCCCCTTCTCTATATCTGCCTGGGAGGGTAATGACCCTCCCCCGCCGGGTGGTAACCCCTCCCTCATTTCCACGTGTTTCTTCTGCCACGTGGCCTGACTGCTTGCCTCCTTTCCCTCTGCCCCAGGGCCTGGCTTTCCGTGCCCCTTATTGCAGCGTCCGCTGCCTGCGCTGTGGCCTGTTGGCTCACCTGCACTGCCTGCTCGCACGCTTCCAAACGTGCGAGCAGCACATCTCCGGGGGGGATGTCCCCTCCAGGGGACTCTCCTTCTGCATTAGGCAGCTCCGTGTCCCCCTCGGCCCGCCCGGGTCTCTCCCGAGCTCCATCCTTCCTAGCCGCTGCCTTCTTCCTGCCTCGGCCCATTGCTAATGGCCGCCTCAACTCTGTCAGCAGCACCTGTTATCTTGCTGCTGACTCTTCAATCCCTTCGCCCTGAGTGAAACGCCACTCCTTGGCAGCTACAGGAAGCCCCACCCCTCCTGACTTCTCCCGCCACTGGGGGAGGGTTGCCCTAGCAACCCTACAAACATAGAGGGAGCCTTCTAACGGACTCCCCCTGCAGCGGCGCTAGCTTCTCCTCCAGAGAGGAGCATGCCAAATCCCCGTCGCCGCCATTGTGGCAGCGAAGGGACTTACCCACAGATACCAAATCAGATCCCTGTTTCAGCTCCAGTCCAGATCAATCAGCTGTTGCTTAGATTCATCCCCTCTTCTTGTGTGCATGCCCTCCTCTCCATTCCCTTCCTCTGTGCTCGTGCTTTCAGAGCTTGGGGGGGCCAGGAACTGGATTCAGGGGCCACATTCAGGATCTGGGAAGGGGCCAAAAGAGAGCTAACCATGGACCTCATTTGGTTACCCACCTGAGTTTACCCAGCCCTGGTACACAGACATTGGCTGCAATCCTATGTCCTGTGGATCCCCAAGTGCAAGCTGCATCCATACACGTGTGCAGTTTGCATGTGGCACAATGTGGATGCATGCAGGTGCTGTGCACGTGGCTCCACACAGGATATGCAATTCATGGGATCATGGCCACTTATTCATAGCATGGTGATGTTTGTTTTTTAATTGTGTAAATTGCTCTGCGCATTGATGAAGCTGCATAAATGAACTGTTTAGATTTATGCAAGTTAATCTAATCGGTAGACTACCTTGCTGTACTAAACTAGGCTATTTGGTTCAGTGTCCAACCCCTTTTCTATGATCCAACATGATTGAATGACACAGGCGGTACCAATTCTCCACTAAAACAGAATAGCCAAGGGTTTGCTCTGTAACTCTTATATCATGTGACCCTGGAACAAGGGGGCTTGTGTCCAGGCCCTGGAGTCTGGGGTGGGGTAGAGTAAGGCTGTGAAGGGCCAAAGCAGGAGGACAGGGAAGGGGTGGAGCCTAACTGGAGGTGGGGTCATTACTCCTGAAGGGGAGGGGCTGCCGTTCCTGAGAGGATCCCCAGGATTTCCCAGCCTGCGCTGCCATTGCCAACTTCACAGGGTGTGTGTCTCTGGCAGCTGGTCACAGGGCACTCACTTCCTCCAGGGTCCTAAAGAGTCTGACAGGGTGGACCCCAGCCCTCACAAGTGGTGGGCTCTGAGGCTCCTGAGAAGGGCTTCTGATAGCCAGCATCTTTGGCATGCCTTCAAGTTCTCGGGGCACAATTCAAAGGGCTGGTACTGACCTATAAAGCCCTAAACATCCTGGGTGCTAAATTCCTGAAGGACCGCCTAATCCCTCGTGTCCTGTAACGGCCTCTGAGGTCAGCCAGGAGCACCCTCTTGTGGGTACTCCTAGTTTCCATAGCGAGGGCATGCAGAGAGGCCATCTTGGGCTGTTTTTAGACGAGCGCGGCAGCACCCGCACTTGTTTGCCAAAAGACCCGGGAGTCCGTTCTGCACGTGATGCTGCCACCGAATACACGCATGCGCAAGCGACGCGCATTCATTTCCGGCCACAAACTGACCAGGTCGGCGATCAAGGCCGGTCATACGTGGCTGGAAATGGATGCGCATTGCCCGCGTATTCGGCGGCAGCGTCATGGGTAGAACGGACTGCTGGGTCTTTTGAAAAACAAGCACGGGTGCCGCCACGCTCATCTAAAAATGCCCTTGGTGGCTGCCCCACAACTGTGGCATTCTCTCCCCTTGGCAACTCATCTAAGCCTGACACTTCTCATTTCCGGGAAGTGATGTAAGACTTTTGTTTGGCCAGACATTTGGCAGGCAGGGATAGGGAGGGGGTGGCTTATAGGTTACATGTTTGTGTGAGTTCACATGCTGTAAGCTGCCCTGAGCCTTAGCGGGAGGAGGCAGGGTAGATGTTTGAATAAGGAAAGAAATAATTGGGAAGGTTCAGCTGCGTAAGCCATGTGTGAGAGAACCTCTTGATAGGTAGCTGGTTTTGTTTGACTTGGGGTAAAAGACAGGGGTGTGGCTGGTGGGACCACCCCAGGATGGAAAATGCTGTGCCACTGCTGCTCTTAAGGCTTCTACCAAGTAAGACTGTGGAAGTAGGGCACTATTCCCTCTCCCATGGGAGGATTCACCCTTGGGGAACAGACACTTCGCTGGGGGGGTGGGGAGGTAGGGAAGGGGCTAGGGTCCCTCAAGAGCACCGTCCTCATGGCAGCAAGCTGCTTTTGGGAGAGGCACATGCATGTGTGTGGGGAAAAAATGACCTTCCTTGTTTCTGTAAGCAACTGTTAAAGGGGTGGGGCTATGGAGGGCAGAGTCATGGAAGCCCCAAATTGTATTTTTGTCCTGTGCCCTGCACATTGTAAGGGCAAGGTGAGGCGGAAGAAGGGCACATCAACAGAGCGAGTGAGGTATCCCCTGACAGCCTCTCCGCGTGCATTTCGGTGCTCTTGCCTCTGGGGAATGTGCATGGTGGGGAATACGTTGTGACAACGAGCAAGGTTACAACAGACGTTCAGGCTCCTCAGGACATCGTGAGCCGGTGTTCAGGCAGTTTGGGGAAGGTTACTTTGTATCTGGCAACATTAACAGGATCTAGGGCGACAGAAGTTTTGTTTCCCATCCAGCATAAGTCAAAGGCTTTTGGGGCTAAAAATCCTGCCATCCTGATGTATTTTGCCCTTGGAACGATTGTGGTTGAAACGGAGTGTGTAGTGGTCAAGTGAAAGCAGTTGGGGCCTCTGTTTGAATGGATTGGACAGGGAAAACTGGACTCCTTCGGCTGAGGATCAACCTGCAGAGGCCCTGCCTTAGTTACAAGAGTTGTTTTAAATGTGTGACCCTAGCAATTTTCTTTGCCTAACCCATGTGAAATTAGGCTTCCCTCCAGTATTTAACTTGTAACAATAAAATGAATTGCTGGGACCCAAGCCCACTCCAGAAGCCACACCTCTCAATGCAGAGCTTATCAGAGCAGGAAAAGAAACCCTCTTCTGCAGCTAGCAATTAGCAACCCAGCCACTGGCCTAGCCTGCCTCGACAACTGGATACAATTTTAATTTGTCAGGGCTGAGCCCTAGCAAGCCCTGCCCCCATTAAGCCCTTCCCTCCCTAGTTAGCTTGTAGGCTAGAACAGAGGGGAAGGGGGATGTGGATCAGGTCTGTGGGCCAAATGCAGCCCACAGCTAGCTTTCATATGGCTGCCTTCTCAGTTCCTCGATTTGGCCCCTGGATCTAGTTTCTTTCCCCAAGAAGTGAAAAACTGACCTCAGGAGAAGGGAGCAGAGATGAGGGCCTGCGCAAAAGAATAGGAGACAGCTTCCTCAATGCAAATCCGTGATCTGGGCCCGCCTCTTCCTAAACGTGCCTTTCCCTTAAGGGAAAAGGTTCCAAACCCCTCGTCTAGAATAATATCGGAGGAGCTTTTATGTTCTCACTCTTCTGTCCTTTAATTTGTTGTGTCTCATGCTGTCTCTTTGTAAGAGTGTCGGAGTATAGGATTGTTAGGCTAAGTTCTGCCAACGGTGAGAACTAAGCACCAGACATATGTACTGGGGTGCAGAGGTGCATTTTTGGTGTCTGCCTCATCAAGAGGAAGCCCCCTCCCCAGGTTCACCAAAGCCTGTGAGCATTTTTCAAAGGCCATGCAAGATCTTTCTTATTTGGTTGGTGGTGATAGTTTAGAGTTTTGAGGACAGGGGATTTTTAAATGGATTAATGGCTGTATGTTTGTGTTTATCTGTAACTTGTACCCTGCCATGAGCCTTAGGGGTTATTTGTGCAGGGAGGAGGGTGTTGGCTGTGTCTCATGAGTGTAACCTAATGCTGAAACAGTCAATCCAAGGCCCTTTCCTTGACCCTGCCACATATTACAGGAAATTCCGACAGCTGTGTGTAAACCCATCCACCTTCTGGGTGACGTGACCCACATCTCTTCACCTCTTGGTGCCCGTTTCCTTTCTCGCCCTCTGGCTTGATTGCAGGCTCTCTGGGGAAATAGGTGATGGCTCTGTGGCATAGATTCACGATCTGGACTGGACCCTCCCTTTTGGTTTCCCAACTCCTAACCAGTCTGGGGAGCTTGTACTAATTCTCTAAGGGTAAAAACAGCCATGTGGCCAGTGAGACCACTCCCCAGGCTGCCCTGGGGTGGAAAAATCACAGGTGACACTGCCTGGGTTGTGGCACTGGACACGTGCTCACGGCTGGGGAGCCATTCTGCCTGCATGGCCCGGGTAGGGCTGGGAGCACAACCAATGTGCAGATGGCTGCTCTTCCCATGCTGTGCTCCTAGTGCCTGGCCAATGATGGGCAGCCATGGCACCCACCCATGGTGTTGCCTGACCCACAGAAGGTAAGGTAGGGTGGAACAGACATGCTAGCCTGCTTTGGCTGTGACTTTGGAGATTTACTGAGGGGCCAACATTTGGTGGTACCTGCACACACATGTAGGTGGGTCCCAAGCTACAGCAGGCCAAAGTGGGCCAATGTCACATCTGTCTTTACCCAAAGTGTCCTGTGGGCAGGAAAAGGTTCACACCCCTTGAGATGGGTGAAGAGTTGAGGCTGGCCCTGAGAGAGCTGTTAAAGCAATCGGTCAGTTGAAAACACTGAAGAACAAGATGGAGAAGAATCCAAACGTCCTGCACTTCTAGCTCTGGCTCCAAAGGACCAACTCTGTAAGTTTCCCAGCAGCACTTAAGTCTGCTTGCAAAAGGGCCCTGCCAAGTAGGAAGTTATTGAAGTGGTGACCCTATGCGTTCTTAAAACTTCCTTGGTGGGGTTGCTGCTGCTCCGAGGGAGAGGAGGAACACTGAGGCGTGGGACTGGGTTGCCTTCATGTGCTGCCCTGGTCCCCCATCTTGGAGATGCTTCCCTCTTGCCCCATTGTTGGGGCATGAGCCCGGGCCTCCTGCAGCCTTGTTACTGCGTGGGGTCAAAACTCCAAGAGGCAGCAGTTCAAACTGTGCACAGCTTCCTCATCTTAGAATCACAGAATTGTTGGATTGGAAGGAATCTCAAGGGACCTCTTGTCTACCTCCAGTTGTGTTAAAATGCCTAGAGAAGAAAAGGCAGGGTGGTTGTGAATAGTGCGGACTTGAGCAATCATGGTGGAAGCTGTCCCCCGTTGGAAATGGACCAGTGCTTGTGCAATGAGGAAATTTAATGGCTTTCTTGCTAGTTCCCATTTGGCAATTACCATTGTTTGGTAATTCTTCCTAGGCAGGAGCAGTCGCACACCATGTGATGGACATGCTGTTTTTGTTTGCTTGTGTATGATCACAAGTTCACTATGGGTAATTTCACTATGGGTAATTGTGAGGCCCGCCACGCTGAATCGTGCTCCGGGATCCGTTTCGGATCCTGGTCAGGAATCAGTCCGGCCGTCCTTTAGATGTGTCGAGCTGATCTGCCTGGGGAACAGGGAGGGGCTGCACAGCACATGTGGCCACACAGCCCCGCCCCCACGCTCTCCTGGCCACCCGCCCTCTGGGACCACAATCCGGCCAGACTGCAGGTAACAGACATTACCTGCGGCCCATCCCAAACATGGCCAATCCCACCATGCTTTCGGACCGCCAGGCGGCCGGAGGTTTGAAAGCGTGGTCAATGTGATTCCCGCCAGGTATTCACTGGGGTGAACATCTGGCAGGAATCACAACAGAATTCACTATGGTTGACCGTGGTATTGTCTGAAATTACCCTATGTTACTTTCGGTGTTTACCTGTATTGGTCACTTTTTTGGGCCCCTGGTAAACTGTTTTGATTGATGTATTTCAAGGGCTAGCCCTTTCTGCATTCTGATGCCAGAAGCTGACAAAGTGCTGGAAACTGATGTAAATATCGGAAAACACCACAAACTAAAGAAAATACCATATGCTAAAAGATGGAAAATACTGAAAACTAATGAAAATACTGAAAACTAGGAAAAATTGCCAGAAAATACCAAGAACAAACTAAAATTGCCAAAAATAGTGAAAACAAATGAAAAAAATGGACAATCACAGGCACCAATCTTGACAACAGCAGAAGTGCAGATTCAGTGGAGAGTAGGGAAAATACCAACAACCAGCAGCAAGTGCCCTCCTGAAAGGAAGGTATCTTCTGATGGTACAGGAACTGTCGTTCTTGCCTTAGCACTAGTTGTGAATGGAATCTGCAACTGCAATTGTTGATGCTGTTCTGAGACTGTGTGGCTGGCATATAATTTAGTAACTGACTTACTAGCAGGACATAAATTCTTGAGGACAGACACACACTGCTCAGGAGCTAAACACAGACCTTGGTTGGAATAGTGCAACATCTTGAACTTCATGATTGCTTTATAGGACTCAACGGCAGGTCAAAACATTGACCTATTCTAGCAGGGAGTATAAACACTATTACCTGTGTTACAGATGGTACATTTTCATGGCAAGGTCTAAAAGTAGCAACAGCAGGAGCCAAAGGGAATGGCATGCTGCCTAGGGGAAACGGGCCGTCTGTGTGTTGTCTTCTATTTACGAAAGACAGGTGCTGACACAGTGCTTTCAGGTGGAAACTAGGAGAGCATGCTTGGTGGCATCTAGAATCCAATTTCCGTAGGTGCCAAAATGATTTTGCAGGCTTCATTCCCATTACTTCCCGCTCAATGCACAATTAACTTGTGGCACTTGTTGCTGGAGGATGTTGTGAAGGACAATAGTGTAGCTGGTTTCAACTGATGATTGGAATAATGGTAGGATAGGTTCATAAATGGCTATTAGCCAAGTAGGTCAGGGATGCACTGACTACTGGGTGTTGGGAGTGAGCAGCGAGTAATGGATTGCCCCAGTGTGACCTGGTCACTTCTGTGAAGTGAATGAAGGTGGCCACTGTCAGAGACAGGATGCTGGGCTGGAGGGGCCATTGCTGTGACCCAGTCTGGCACTCCTTGCATACCTTTTTGAGTGCTTACGTCATTCTGAAAACAACTGTCTACATTAGAGAGAATGAGTCGGTGATTTCAGTAATAATAAATAAATAAACTCTAGCTCTGAGTTTACTCTCAATTGCCAGTGCTTTTCCCTTTTCATGCAACAAGTCATGTAATAAGCCAATTCCCCTAATGTGGATTAAGTAATGCATTTTCTCCTGACTTGCTTCCTAGAAATGACCAAACCTAGTTCTGCTGAAACCTAAAGGACAGTTTATTATTATAATAATAATAATAATAATAATAATAATCACTTGTCTGAGATCCAGCACAAAAACATTCAGTGACTTGAAATGCTTGAAGCTTGACAAAGTTACAAGCAACTAACAACCAGGGTTGAAATGAATCTGCCATCTTATATTCACCAAGATAATCTGCATATTTGTCCACATGAACAAACATACGAATTTTCATGGACTGCTCTCCAATACTCCCTCCACTGGCTTTCATTTGGGGTCCTCTTCTCTGTAAGCCAAGTAGGGGTGTAACTAGGTTGGAATGGGCCCAGGTTCAAGAAATGGACTTGCCCCCCCACTCACCAGTCTCTCCCCTGCTCCACCCCCTCCCCAGTGCCTCGCCCTCCCTCCGCTTGATGTGCCTGAGGCTGCAGTTGTGCTACCTGCCTTCTGCTGCCATCTCCGGCACTTGCTCCGTCCTGCACTAGTTGGGTCCCACGTGCTGCACGCCCTTCTGTGCAGCTCAGCCTCTGCCTGGCTACGCTGCAACAGGACCGAATTCGTGCTTAGCCGCCAGTTTGGACCCTCCTCCAGCTTGGGCCCTGGGACAAATGTTCTCCTATCCCCGTGATAGGTACGTCCCCTGCTGCTGCGACTATAACTTTGTGCATGTATTCCTGCATTCCCCTGTGTCGTATCCCTTGTCTCTTCTAGACTGAAAGCACCTCAAGGCATGGACCAGTCTCTAATGAATAGTTCCACCTTGCCAGGTGCATTGCAAATAACACTATATAAACAGTAATCCTCTTTGCTATAGTTGCAGAATTGGTGTATTCATTTACTTGCTATTTTGGCTTTGATATTCATTTGCTTCAGCTTTTCAGATTTGGTTTGGTCATTTTATGGGTTTTAAAATATTTTAGAATGTGATTGGTTCAAAATGATGCAAAATCCACTCAGTAAGACCACCAAAACCAATGAAGGACCAAAATATCAAAGATACAGGAACGAATATTCAAACCCAGAAACATGGCAGGAAGTGAATAAGTCTGTTTGCTTTGTTTAAAATAGATACAAATACACCAAATACCTTGAGTCTGGAATTTGTGTTGAATATTCATTTTCAGCCTTACGGAGAACAGGGTCTTTTAAGCATTAAGCAGTCTTAACTAAGTGCAGAGTTACTGGCTCTGCCTAAATGATTCTATAAGGATGAGTCTTCTCTGTGGCAAGTCATTAGGACTGTCCAAAGAGGTTGTATTCGTAGGGTGGGTGCAGTGTTTTTTTTGGACGGGGGGGTTGTGTGGTATGTTTTTTTTACATTATTACCTCTTATTCTTTTGAGTCTTGTCTCAAACTGGCTTGGCAGTTCTTAGGGGCAGGGAACATTCTGTTCTTACCCAATGTTGCATCATGCCATGGCAGCAGGACACTGTGGTCTCACTTGTCCCGGACCTCACCTGCATGTCTGTCACCAAACGTTGGCCCAGATTGCACTGGGTCTATTGGACTTTGTTGGCAACTAAGCCTGGGCTCTGACCTTAGGAAATCCCCAAAGTTGCAGCCTGGGTTAGGGCAGACAATGGCCTATCACATCTGTTCCTGGGCTAGTATACCAGGTCGGGTCCGTCATGGCTGTCATTGGCCACTGGGGCTGCACGTTTTGGCAGGGGCAGGATTGGATGGCCGCACACTCGGCTTCCACGGATGTTGGAAGATGGGATCAGAAGTAGCTCAAATGATCCTTTTTGTTGTACCAACTTCTGGTAGTGAGTGTGCATGCATGCTTTTGGGCCAGGGCATGAAATTTCAGATCCAAGTCTAGTAGCCAAAAAAAATTTCTTGGTTGCCAAGGGAAAATTAAACTGAAAATTTGCATAATTAGCCACCACTTATTTATGCAAATATGTACACTTCCATATTTGTGCATAAATAAGTGTTCCTCATCTGCACACACATTTTTAATAACTACTCGCACTTAATCAGAGGGAGCCTGCCTGCAGGGTTTACTTTCATCTAGACTCACCTGCGTGCTGCCGGTGCAGGAGGGGGGGGGGGG
>QEPC01001301.1:2572610-2623561 GCA_003113815.1 Sphenodon punctatus
AATTCAGCTGAAATGTGGACAGCAGGAACCGCTTACTCCAGTGATCCTTCACCACAAATCTCACGATTCTAATGTTACTCATGCCAGTTGTATAGCAAATAGAACGTTGGGGCTTCATAATGGAGGGTGCAACACACCTTAACTATGAGAGTGCTTCCACACTCTAATAATTATAAATAAATCATTCACTTTTGAAAATGAGGTTATCAGACTACTATCGGATGGGTGACGGGTTGCTTTCAGAATATTTTCCAGGGCCATTCTAAGTTCCCAATCTGCCCCAACCAGCAGAAGAAGAAGACTGGGGCTGAAAGAATAAGGGGAAGTGTGGGTGCATAGAGCCTAATTTGTAATCGAGCACAATATTTATTTATTTTATTTGAAAAAACGTTATTACCCCGCCCTTCCTGCCACAGGCAGCTCGGGGTGGCTTACAACAATAAAAAGAATCAAAACACATGAAAAGGAGGAAACAGATAAAACCGCCCCCACCCCATCACCCCTCTCCCCCGCCAAACACCTGGCGGAACAGCCAGGTCTTGCAACTTTTCCAAAAAGAGGGGAGGTACGGGGACAGCCGGGCCCCCACTGGAAGGGAGTTCTATCAGCGCGGCCACCGAGAACGTCCTCTCCTGCGTGGCCACCCAAGAAACTCGGGGGACCCTGAGCAGGGCATCCCCGGATGACCGCAGGGACTGATCCAGAACACGGGGAGTGAGGCGGTCTCGCAGATAGGCGGGGCCCAGACCGTCTAGGGCTTTATAGGTTAAAACTAACACCTTGAATCTGTGACAGTGTACAATGTGTATAATGTAGTATTGCCTAATTATGACTGTTTAGCCCCCAGGCACATTTCGTGTCTATATAGATTATTAATAATATACTGGATGATTGGAGTAGGATTGCAACTAGCATCTGGGTGAATAAAGTTCTCGTCTCTCCAGAAAGTGGCTTCCACTAGGCAATGGGTATGGGAGATAGGGGGACTTAAGCTAGTGGGATGTACTAGGTCCCCAAATGTCTTTCAACACATGAGTGCACCCAGGTTTGTCAGGTAGCAATTCCCGTGTTTGTATGTACTGTAGAAAGGTGCCAAGATACATCAGAATTTGAGTGACTACCACACCGCTCCCCTCCTTGAGTTGGTTCTTCTCTTTGCGATGAGAAGTCCCTTGTTTTGTCAACCTCTTCAGGTCAGGTGTTAACATTCTAAAACAGTTTATCCTTCCCCTGCCATGCTTCTCATTGACCTGAAGAAGTTCTTGTGAAAGATAGGTGTCTTAAGAAATTGTCTCCCAAAGAAAATGCTATCTGTGTGTTCAGTAAGAGGTGCAAACTCATTCGATCATGCTTTCTTTCATGGACCCAGAGGAGCATTGAAGGGCAATCAGTGACCGAGAAATCATGTGTTCTTTTGGCAAGTTGTTTCAGCCCCAATAGTTCCTGGAGACAGAACATTTCTTATGCAACAGAAAAGTTTTCATTGTTTTGGGTGGGGAAAATTTTCTGACTTTTTTTGCGGGGGGAGGGGAGGAGGGAGGACAGATGAAGCTTGGTTCTGAACCAAAGTGTCTGTGTGTCTTTAAATCTTCATTGTGTATTTATGTTGCTTAACTATAATGAAAGTGGGAGATGAGATGGTTCCAACCTGTACAAAAATGAACACTTAATTCAGTAGTACTATTTAGATATGGGCTGCAAGGGAGACTTGGACTCTGGCTTTTTGGATACAGAGGCCAGTAATTGCTGCTCACTGAAGTCCTCAATTTTGGGGGTGGGGGAGGAAGGGGAAGTAAGCCTATCTTTTGAGGAAACTATGGTCAGCAATGGAAGAACTCAGAAAAGCAGGTGGTCTTACAGATAAAGCTGAAAGGAGTATTTGCTGCTTATACCGTATCCTGCTGAATATCATGGTATCTGATCAGATACTGATGGTATCTGATTTAGCATCCAGTTGTTTTCCAGGTAAGTGCATTGCTGTTTACCAAAATATCTACTGTTTCCTGCATTACCTATTGATTACTGTTTGTTTTTTATTTGTTTAAACTCCATCCCCCTGCCTGGACTGGTCTGGTTTAGTGGTAATGTGGGGGTGGCGGTTGTTGGGTGGGGCGGGATATTTTTATCCTCCTTTTATGACTTGTGTTTAGCTTTTTGTTTTTTTTATTTGTGTTGTAATTGTAAGCCGCCCCAAGCTGCCTGTGACCGGAGGGGCAGGGTAGCAAAATGTTTTAAATAAATAAACGGTAATCTGTAGTATCCAGTACTCCAGTAAACTCCATGTTTACTGGATAACCACCAAGCTATCCAGAATAAGGGATATTATCTGTGCGTATTTTTAACTATCCCTTTAATCTCTATTAATCAATTAGCATCAGGGCAGCAGTCTGGTTGATGTTCCTCACTTCAAGGACAGTAGTTTGTGTCATTGAATGCATCACTAGTTACCGTTCTAGCCGCTGAGCGCTGGGGCTTAGCAAGCATTACGTATGTTCAAGCAATCCTGGAAGCAGCCATGGAGGAAACCTAGGTGCTGCCTGGAACAAATTTGGAAAACTCCCCAGTAAGGGCGTGCAATTCAATTTATTTTCCCTTTCCCTCACTCCTAGCCCCCTCTGCTGGTCCAGATCTCCCCTCTCTCCTGTCTAGTCTTTCCTGTCAGCTCTCTGGGCTCTGGCCCTTCCTTCCACCCCACCCCTATGTGACACCCTCAAGCAGAACTCCACCCAAATGTTTGCATTTAATCCTGGAAGATGACCATAGCTTGTTATGTTTTTTTTCCATATGTCTCAACACCCCACATCTTGTGTGCCTATCTTCCCGTTATCTCATGTCGGAGAGAATCATTCCATCAAGAGTAGAGATGAAGAGTAGAGTGTAAACCAATTCAATTTATGGTACTTGACTCAACCCACCACCTTTGGATACTAGTTGGCATACAATTAATGCCTGATGGGTTACCCGATATCCTGATTTTTCCCGATCCCAGAATACGGACTTCTGGTCTCCATTCTTTGAATTTTTGTCCTCACTTTTGAGTTTGCATCCTGATTTTCACTTTTTTCTCTTACTGATTTACTGATCGATAAATCATTAATGGTATTACCCATTTTTTCAGGTAAACGGGTGCCTTGATGGGTACCCAACATGGTACTCCAGACTGCAGGTATTACCCACAGGTGCCTGTTTTGGGTCCAATCAGGATTCCTGATCTGTCCTATTTCAGTGTCCAGAAGTATCCTTTCCTCTTGCATAGCGACCCTCCACTAACCTTGAAGTGACTTTGGGAAAAGACTGTGTGGTGCCTGGCTTATCCTACGTCCATAGAATGCGAAGTGGGTGGGCGTTCTACTTGGTCATCTTGGCCATCGAGACTGTCAATAGGAACCAAAAGTGTTGGAGATCAGCTTAGCTAGGGAGTTTTCAAAACATCTTATGCAATTCTAAGAGCCTATCCAATGGCACCATGCAGAGTGACGGAGCAAAGCCAAATCAATCCACTGATCAAACAAAACCTCTCGAAGCAGAACTGTCTTTACCATTTCTAGCTGCCTCTTTAGCATCCCAGACAAGAAGGGCTCTGTTTGTGGTCTTTCCACTTAATAAAACATGGTTAGAATAATTATGCCCCACAACCCCATTGAATTAAGGAAAACGTATTGCTGAAAAAAACAACAGAGAATTGACATTGGATTGGGATACCATTGGCCCCAGACGTTCTGTAGAGAATCAAGGGTTTAATTTTGTTGATTTGACGTTATTCCAATGTTTTCTGACTTGGAGGCAATTTAAAGAAGCATTGTTGCTGACCCTTTGCTGGAAGTGTTGAGCAACTGAAGGTGGTGGTATAGATAGATAGTGTGTTTTGGCAGCCTGGTGTCGGGATGCAAGTTGAGATTTGGAGCCGTCACAGAAATAACAAATTGCTCAAATTTCCAATTGAAACTTCTCACAAGAGCCCTTTTGTGTAAGGGAGGGAAATGTGTGATTGCTAAGGCCACGCTTGCATGTTACTGCCGTGATGGCTAGTCTCATGGGAATTAGCGCACGTGGGAATGTGCTGTTCGGCTTCTATCCCATGAGAACACTCGTGTGACTGGGTCCCCCAATGTAGCTTTTACAACAGTGGGCATTTTTGCGCAATAAAGATGGAATAGCGGATTCCCATGTGCGCTAATTCCTGTGAGACTAGAGCTACAATTGCCATCAGGAACATGTGAAAGTGTCCTTTATGTCTGTCCAAAGNGTAAGGGAGGGAAATGTGTGATTGCTAAGGCCACGCTTGCATGTTACTGCCGTGATGGCTAGTCTCATGGGAATTAGCGCACGTGGGAATGTGCTCTTTGGCTTCTATCCCATGAGAACACTCATGTGACTGGGTCCCCCAATGTAGCTTTTACAACAGTGGGCATTTTTGCACAATAAAGATGGAATAGCGGATTCCCAGGTGCGCTAATTCCCGTGAGACTAGAGCTACAATTGCCATCAGGAACATGTGAAAGTGTCCTTTATGTCTGTCCAAAGCTCCACTACCAAGGTCCTCCACCTTGCCCACTGGTTTGACCATGTTCAGACCCTTCTCTTCTCCCTCTGCTGGCTTCCTCTGTCCCAACACGTTCAGCACAAACACCTTCTCTTTACCTTCAAGTTTCTTCATGCCCTCCTCCCTCCCGCTAGCATCTTTCTGCACTTGTATCCTGATTCCTGCTATATTCTCACCTGGAATCTCTGCTCCTCCTCTAGTGCCACTACCTTCGCATGCCCCTGAGTCTCCTGCTCCTCAAAACGTATTTGCCCCTTCTCTCATGTGGCCCCCTTTGCCTGAAACTCTCTCCTTGAACAGCTGAAAACGTACCTCTTCTGTCAGGCCCTAGCTCTTCATTGCCTTAGTTTGCTCCCTGATTTACTCCTGTGAATGCATCCTTGGGTGCAGCCACATGAGATGTTACCCCACTTTGGGCAACGTTACCAACGATGCAGTGGCTCATACGCCCAGCAGCTGCTAGATTGTTCACCCTGCCACATGGTGGTGGTGGTGGTGGTGGGTTTTTTTCTTGCCTAAATGTAAAACTTCACATTATCTCAGTTGAATTTCAGCTCAGATTGCCAATGCATCGAGATATGTTTGAATTCTAGTTTTATCTTCCAGGGGGCAGGGGATTTTAAAATATGTTTTTATGTAACTGTTTTGTTATGTTCCTACTCTGCTTTTACCCACTCTGACATTCAGGGAAAGGTCAGGAAATAAATTTAAAGAAATAGAACTCCAAAGTGGCATCTAATATTTATGCAGCTAATTAAATCTTTTGAAAAGGACAAAGATGTGGGTCTGATTTATTTTATTTTCTTCTTCTTCTTCTTCTTCTTCAGATAAGCTCATTGCCAGAGATCAGTGTTAAGACCACTGGGACATGTGTCCATATCTGTAGTTTTTCAAGTTTAAACTCCCATACTCAATGGTCAATTCTGAGAACTTAGAAAAAATTCCAGGCAAGGCAGTGGGAGGTGGCGGTGGAAATCAATGTTATGCTTGAGCAGAAAATCTCATGGGTTGGATTAATGTCCCTTTATTTTCCCACCAGTTTTATGTTTAATAAACCATCTCTACATGGTGGGTTATTTAAGATGGCTCAGGTTTTTTTAATTGAATCCACACCCTTCTGTATCTTAAGTTTTATTTTAAATATTTCTCTGAATTAAACTTGGACCTGACAATTCCAAATGTTATCAAAACAATATTGTTATCCCCTTGGAATGGTGAACTTGTGGCCCTCTGCCTTCCCTGCAGTGTGACCTTCTGGAGGGAGTGTGAGTGGGTATATGGTTATAGGGGAGCACTGATCCCTTTAAGGACCTGTGCAGAGATAACAGCTGGACGCAGTGGTTCAAGCAGTTTGGGGTTTGTCGTAGAACAGTAGGGCTGGCTGGAAGGACCTCGTGCTTTCTGATTCAAAACTAGGGAGTGGTACATGGCCTTCTGGGAGCTGTAGTTTTGCCTTGCTCATTGCCAACACTGCCTATAGCAAACTACATTTCCCAGCATGCCAATGGAGCCCGGCTACCTGATACTGAGGAAATATGTGTGAGGAAGGGAAGATGAAGAGCCATCTTCCTGGCCCTTCTGGGGGCCCTCAGCATCCAGGACCCATGCACAGCAGCACCCCCTTCTGCCCTGGTCCCTATGCCACTGCCCCTCTTGCCTGATAAAGGACCTCAATTCAGAAAAGGCTACTCTAAAAAATGAATGCCCCACCACTGGGGAGAGAGACAACAGCAATAATAAAAAGGTTTATGCGTGTATTCGCATACCAACAGGGCTGGCCATAGCTGTTTTGCCCCACCTCCTGCCCCTGGACATGATAAATGTTCCTAGTGAAGCTTTCCCCTGCCTGCCTTCATCCGGAAGAATTACAGGAAGTTGTTGTCCGACATCCAGCGTACGTATTTCCGTTTACTTCCAACACTGATTTCAGCCCATCACGCCTCATTATAGCCAAGGCCTTTGGGAACTTGGCAGTGATCTTGCTTAACATACTTCTTAAAATAGAAAACCGAAATTCTCATGATCTTATTTAGTGTTGTTGCTCTTGTTGTTTGTTAGGAACCCCTAAAATCACAAGCCTTGGAAATTAGTGATGAGAACTAGCAATTTATTATTATTATTATTATTATTATTTTATTATCAAACATTTATATAGCACCAGCAGTGTACCTGGCACTTTACAAAGTAATAAAATAGACACGCTCCCTGCCCCTCTAGCAGCTGAATTTAAAAGTGTTGCCAGCTCTTGCTTTGATAGCTGAATGGCTGNATTATTATTATTTTATTATCAAACATTTATATAGCACCAGCAGTGTACCTGGCACTTTACAAAGTAATAAAATAGACACGCTCCCTGCCCCTAGGGCTTACAATCTGATCTTGCAAGGCACGTGTTAAAGGCATGTAGAAGAGGAACTAGTGCATGAGGAGTGGGAGTTTGGGAGATGGGAGGAAAGTAAGGGAGCTGCTATTTATAAGTAGTAGTAGACGCATGCAACATGCTTCGCTAGCAGCTGAATTTAAAAGTGTTGCCAGCTCTTGCTTTGATAGCTGAATGGCTGATCTTTTTTTTGGGGGGGGGGAATCAGGGTTTCCAGCCTGGTTAATATTTATTACTTATTATTTATGTAGCACCAGCAATGTCCCTGACACTGCACAGTCAGTAGTTAGAAATGGGTCCCTGCACTAAGAGGTTTACAATAGGGCTGAAATGACAGTAGATAATCGAGAACCGTTAGTGCGATCTCTGGAAGATCTCACTAACAGTGCAAGATCTCGCCAAGAATCTAGTTTAAAAAGAAAAAAGATCTGTGCATGAGCAAAATGGCTGCCGGGGCCATTCTGCGCATGGGTGATGCTTTTCCAAGATGGCACTGACAGTGCTGCCGCCATTTTGGAAAAGGGCAGCCGGTCTGTGCATAAGCAAATGGCCGCTCGGCATGTGCCGTACAGCCCCGCTGGCCATTCTGCCATGCGCAGTGCTTTTAAAAATTTTCTCGAATCTCGTTGAGAACGGCTGATTCTCGACAATAGCGAGATTGTGTTTCACCTCTCGTTTACAATCTAGGAAAGACAAGGAGCAGTGGGGGGAGTTGAGGGAGAAGGGAACGGAGGGGGAGACGGGGATACCTTCATCACATCAAATCAAGTTTATTTTATTTAGCATCGGCTCACACCATAGCCAAAACATTTAAATAAACAATACACTTAAAACAACAAATACTTTAAAAATAATGACAAAATAAAACAATACAGAAATAAACAATACAAAATCATTTAAAATTACATAAAAAGCAGCCATTTGCTCCTAAGCGGAACAGTGGGACAGACAACCTACACCCCTGAAATTAAGACAATACAACGTAAACAAATAGCATATACCATGATCAGAGCATCCATTGCCCAATACAGATACCTTCATGAAGTCGCAAGTGCATGTGCTTAACTTAGTTCCAGGGAATAAGTGAACTCGGAGTGATGTCGTATGGTGCTTTCCATCTTCAAAGCACTTTAAGGTCTTTATCTAGTTCACCCGTACAACAGCCCTGTGAGGTAGGCCATTATTATTCCCATTTTACAGCTGGGGAACTGAGGCTGAGGGAGTCACTTGCCTAAGACCATACCATGAATTCATGGCTAAGACAGGGTTTGACCCTGGTTTCCTCCCCACCTCTGGACAACACTTTACCCACTAGGCTCCCCTGGTTCTAGTGTACGAATGTGTGATGTCTGTTCTTCCTGTTTACTTTAAGAAACCGAGGGGTGGGACTTAAGACACCAGAGCTTTCGGCGAGTCGGGGTGGAGTTGCTCTGCTTCTGGGGCCACCTTGCAGTGGTCCATGCTTTCACCGAGGCAGGATGCGGTGTCCCCACTCCATCCCAGTGGGGCCCCACAGAGAGTGCCCCCAAGGGGGCAGGGCTATGGGGAGGGGGTGGGGCCACCAGGGGCCCTATATTTTATCTTTGCCTTGGGCCCCACAAATTCTAAGGTTGGCCTTACACGGCTAATTACTCCACTGCTAAGAGACTCTGCACGGGGCAGAATTACGCTCAGTGAATGAACAGTGTGGACATTGGGTGTCTTCTCATGAACATGGGACTGGCTACTCTGAGCTGCTGTGGGGGTGTCCCCCTGCATCCAGCCCCACCTGGGGTCCATTTTAAATGGACCTGGCAGTTGCCACAGCCCACAATCTGCTCACGTGGCATCCCCCCCCCCCCCCCCNACTAGACTGCTGCCTGCAACTCTATGGGGTTCCCTGGGGCAACTGCTGGCTCGGACAACAGCTCTGCCTTCAGCCAGTGCCCAAGGTTGCAGTGGCTTGCTCTGCTGGTGGTTTTCTGGGATGTTCCGGAGAACTGCAAGCGGGGTTGGAGGCCTTTGCTTTGCCTGCACATCTGCTGGCCGGCCTTTTTGACAGACTGACCACTCGGCAGAGGCTAGCCTGCCATCGGTCTGCTTACATCCACTGCGCCTCTTTTGTGATCTATTTTATACCTCTCCAGGCTGTCTTTAACCAATTACTGCCTGTAGCACGGTCTACAGTGCTGCCATAAGATGGGAAATCAGGACTAAGATGAAACCACCAAAATTTGAGCCCACACATCTACTGATGAGTGGCAAGTAAGTGCATTTACTCAGTGTTAGGAGAACAATCTGACACAAACGGTACAATTAGGCATAATAAAATTAGTTACCTGCTGTCAGCAAAGTTGGCAATAAAACATTTAACAATATAAAGAGACTTATAAACTAGGACTAGTTCCCCTCCTAGTAAAAAAAAATTAATAAATTCTATGTTGCCTCTGATCATCTACATTAGGCCGTAATGACTCCGTTGTATTTCCCTTGCGTATTTTTAATAATGCAGATCTGGCTGTTCTTAATGAGTTGCTTCCTTTGTGACTTGCTTGCTTGGCATATGAACTCATTCCGCTAATTCACCACAGGGTCTCCAGCATTAAACAAATCAAATGTTCCATTTGGCCGGAGATGGCATTAGAGGCAAATTAAGTCTTGCTTTAAATTCCTACTCTGTGCCCGCAAGAGTTGAAGGGCTGTAAAGCATACCACGGCGCTGCAGGAAATAATTGGTTGGCAGCTGGAAAAATAAGAATATAAATAAGAACCAAAGAGAAACTTTATTATTCCTCATTCTTCACTTCTTATTCTACGGGCAAAATGGCCGAAGGACCATTCTGAGCATGCATAGCCCATTTCCAAAAAGATGCCGGCAGCATCGGCACCATTTTGGAAACAGTCAGCGGTTTGCACATGCACAAATGGACACTGTGCATGTGCAGACTGGCTACCCTTTTCCAAAATGGCACTTGATGCTGCCAGTGTCATTTCAGGAAAGGGCACATAAGTGCAAAACGACCTTGGCAACCATTTTCCACAGGCACGGGTTTCTTTGTTTTTTTATTTTTATAACAAAGATGGACGCTTTTTGTTTGTTTTTTTAAGTCAATTTTTGTTACCTTTTGTCATCCGGTTTTGTATTTTAATTACTAAAACAAAATGAGGCTTTGTTTGTTTTAGTAGTTAAAATAGCAAAAACATATGACCCATCCCTACAATCCTGGGGTAAGGTAGCCATACCTCCCCCTTAAAAGAGGATGTGTATGGCTTCCATGCAGCCCTATGACATGCATTTTTCATAGTCAGGAGGCAGGGAGCAGAGATGAGGACATGCCCTCGAGGATAAGGGATGGATCAATAGCATCAATCCAGGATTGGAGCTTCCCAATTCTAACCATGCTGCTTAAGTGCCCTCCCCAACCACTCCTGTCAGGCCATGGAGATTGTCTTAATTTTTCAACTTGGTTCCATGGGATGGGAAAGGTTCCCCACCCCTGTGTTCTACACTAGCCAGCCTTCTTCAGATTTGATCTGTAAAAGGCGCAAATCTGGCAGCAGGATGTTCTTCTGTCTCCACAGCCTTTCAATTCTCGGTCCTTCTACTGAGATTCTCTCTGAAACGGGGACAAGAAATGCACAAATGGCACCACAGACTGAGACTGGCTGTGGAGACCACAATATTTACCAGACTTGTAGTCTACATGTAGGTCCGTGTTACACGTGTGTGACCCTATGTTCCTCTGTGACAGACCGCACAGACTTGTCTCTTGACAGCGAGTTCCTTACCAGTTCCTCCCTGTCCCTCATCTCTACTCAACCACAATTGGCTGCACAGGGAATGGGGTGCAAAGAGGAGAGGGAGACTAGTGTGTTATATCGATACTTTGTCCCCCCTAGAGAGCCCAACAAATTTTGCCTCTTGCCCTTCTTCAGGTTTAAAACCCTTTCCTCCTTACTTCCAGATCTCATTTCTTAGATATCCAAGCCAGTTATTCTGCAGTCCTACCCAGCATTCACCTGGGCTATTTTTAAAATTTGTATGAAGAATTTGTCCAGTTATATAATCAGAATTAAATAACATCAGTTACTCCTTTTGATCAGAGGCTGGTAATCCTGCAAAACCGTCACAAGGAAAGCAGATGAATTAGCCTTGCTATGGTCTCCACAGCTGAGACGATGCATTGGAATGGGCAATTCTATTCCTTTTGCTGTGGTTATCGCAGCTAAGCAGCTGTTTTCAAGGCAGCCTGAGTGATATGCTTCTTGGTATTTCCAGCAAGAGCTTGGATGGATCCAATGGACTTGTTTCACATGAACACTTCTCTCCTGAGGAAACCGGTGAGTGTTTTGCTCAACCAGTGAGCTTCCTCTCTGCCAGGAGTGGGCAAACAGTGACTTAGGAGCCCTCTTGGCAAGGACGGGGCCTGGAATTAGTGCTGCCTTTATGGTCCTATGCCTTAATGCTCCTTTTCAGCTGAATCTCAGTTGGTCTTTAGAATCTGTAGAGCATTGGCTTCACCAGCCAATTGCAAAGCAAGAGAGGTTTGTGCATGTCTACACTGGTGCATCTTGGCCAAATGAAGATTTTGGAAAATGAGCTAAACTGGGTAGCTCATTTGTTATCCGCAGGTAATACCCATCATTTTGAGGGCTGTGTTGGGTTCCAGGCAGGCTACCCAAGTACCAGTTTGGCACCTGATTACCTGAAAATGCCAGGTATTTCCATTACCAAGTTACTGATTTACCTTTTTACTGATCAGTAAAATGGTAAATTGGTGCAGGAATTGGGACAGAAAATCAGAAAATTGGTACTGGAAGCTAGGCAATTGTGACCAAACCCCCAGTAAATCAATACAGGAATTGGGAAAGTCAAAAAATCAGCACCGGAAGTCAGGAAATTGGGGCAAAACCAGTAAATCGGAGCATCTGGTAGCCTGTTGAGCACTAATGGGGTACTGATTAGGATGGATGGGATGTCAGATGGATTTCCAAATTCAGATGTTACAGATTTGGATCTTTTTCTTTTGGATTTTTTTTTAATGGATTTGTATTGTGGATCTGTAATACAAAATTGCAGTTATGGATTAATCTGAACATGCTGCACCAATTGTGGATTCGTATTCTGGATCTGTATTAAAAATTGAAATATTTTAAAAATTCATTGCACATGTGCAAAATGGCCACCGTGTCACCCTTAACCAAAATGGTGGCAATAGTGTTGCTGCCATTTTGGTTAAGTGTGGTGGCCATTTCACACATGTACAATTATTATTTTTTTAATACGGATCCGTAATACTAATCCAGAATTGGTGCTGCATTGTCAGATTAGTCCATAACTGCCGTTTTTGGAGTTACGGATTAATCCAAATCCATAATGCCCATCCCTACCGTTCAGTACCCGATGTTACCATGTTAGGTCAAATACCACAATTTTGATGATTATACCCATTTTTGTGGACACTTGTTTCTGCTCTACTCTTGAGGCGGTGAACTTTGCTGACCTCTGGTCTGTACTCTGATTTTGCCATTTGGGAGATGGCATGTAGCAGTAGCTAAGGTATCCAGCTTGTGGGGAATATGGGCTAGCAAGGGGAAACAGGACTGAAGAAGGGGACACAAGGACACAAACCCCACTCACAGACACACACTATTAGGGTTAAAGGAGCCCTCAGTATTGTGTATCGCTGTGTGGTTAATTGTATGCTACAAGGCACCTGACCCAGCCACCATTCATCAATGGGCCTACCAGAGATGTCATGCCCTGGGTTATAATGATCCTCCACACACACAGGGCCCAGGAGAGGGTAGGAACCCCAGGCCTTGGGAACCCCAGAGTGGAGGGATTAGGGCAACCACACACAGGAAGGCAAGGAAGGTCAACTATAAGGAAGACAGAAGCACACACCACTCACACACAATCACTCACTGCACACAGCACTCTTCACACAGGAACAGGGAAAGGGAGTCTAGTAAGCCACAGTTTCTCCAACTACCAACACACGGACCAGATCACAGGAACCCAGAAGCTCTGATCACCAGCAAAGGAGAAAGCCTAATGGCCCTCCTATGTGCCTTGCTTCAGCTGCAGGCGCTCAGAGTGCCGCATCTGCCTCTCATCAGGTAATCGCTGGCCCAGCAGACTGCAAGCAGGGGAAGCCTCTACAGACACAGGTACTAGGGTGGGGGGGAGCGTGACCTCCTGGGCACCCCGAGCCACCCCCTGCCCCCTCCATCATGGTCCCTGCGGGCCCCGCCCCCTTCATACCCTGACACAGCTAAAAGACCGCACCTCTCTTATCAGGCTGTTTTCAGACGAGCGCGGCGGCGCCCGCGCTTGTTTTCAAAAAAGCCGGCAGCCCGTTCCACACGAGACGCTGCCGCTGAATACGCGCATGCGCGGCCAACGCGCATCCATTTCCGGCCGCGTATGACCAGCCTCGATCGCCGACCCGGTCAGTTCGCGCCCGGAAATGGATGCGCGTCGGCCGCGCATGCACGTATTCGGCGGCAGCGTCTCGTGTAGAACGGGCTGCCGGCTTTTTTAAGAAACAAGCGCGGGCGCCGCCGCGCTCGTCTGAAAACGGCCTCAGTTCAGCTACTGTGTAACGTTGAAATGAATATTGGTCTTGATGATGCGGATAAGAGTATACTCAGTTCCTGCTCTTCTTGAATATCATTCCCCCAAATGGATATCTTTCAGTATAGGTGACATAACTGTTGATAGTGAGAGGGGGCACAAGAGTGGTGGGGCTGGGTAGGGGTTCCATAAGGTTCTTATAGGGCTTCCAAAAACTGGGGGAGGGTGTGCACATACCCCCCATGTCCCCCTCTCCCCATGAGTCACCTATGTCTTTTTCAGTCATTTTAGTCTTGGGATTCCTTTGTGACCCTCCATGAAGCTAACGGGCAGCAGATTTAAAATAAATAAGAGTGTGTTCCCCCTACTCAACACGCAATTAATTTGTGGAATTTCTTGCCAGAGGATGTGGCACACCACACCCTCTTGTTAAAGGTAGAAATGCAAAAGCAAGAAATCTCGTTGAAATCCTGGTTCTTGGTTTCTCGGATGAGTCAAGAACTGGGGCTGTTTCACAGAGTTCTTGGAAAGAACTTTTTTTATTTTTAAAATCATTGTGCATGTGCAAAATGGCGGCTGGACTATAATAAAATAATAAAATTTTATTATTTATTTATTAACGTTTATACTCCACCCTTCCCTGAAGGCTATGGAGCAGCTTACAAAAAACATAAAATACGTTTAAAATACAACTCTCCTCCATAACCCGATCCACGAATCCCTCTCCCTATCTTTGACCGTGAAATTTTATAAGGTCAATACCAACACCTTGAATCGGGCCTGGAAAACTCTAGGCAGCCAGTGCGAAGAACAGAGCACTGGTATAATGTGCTCGCGATGACCCCTCCCTGTTAGGAGGCGAGCTGCCACATTCTGCACTAGCTGCAGCCTCCGGGCTGTCGTCATGGGTAGCCCCACGTAGCGTGTGTTGCAACAGTCCAGTCTAGAGGGGGTAAAGTCATGGATGATGGTGGTCAAGTCAGAGTCTGAAACCTACAGCTGCAGCCATCGCACCAGATGTAACTGGTGAAAGGCGCTCCTTACTACCGCTGCCACCTGAGAATCCAGGTGGAGCTGAGAATCGAGAAACACCCCCAGACTATGGACCGGAGTAGCTAGAGGGGGGCAGATTCCGTAAACAGGAGCCACCACACCTCCCACCTTACCTACCAACATCACCTCCGTCTTGTCGGTATTCAGTCTCACATGGCTCGCCCTTATCCAATCCCCCACAGCCGCCAAACACCGGGTAAGCACCAAGATTGGTGGGTCTGAGTCTCCAGAAAAAGAGAGAGTTGTGTATCATTGGTGTACTGATGACAGCGTATGCTGAACTCCCTCATAACTTCGCCCAAAGGCTGCATGTACACGTTGAACAGGAGGGGGGATAGAATAGAACCCTGCGGGACTCCACGCGTGAGGTTCTGGGGAGATGATGAACACTCCCCAAGAACCACTCGCTGAGTTCTCCCGGCTAGGAAAGGGCAGAACCATTCAAGAACAATTCCACCCACCCCAGCCCGGTCCTGCAGCTGAGCCACCAACATCCCAGGTTTTACATTGGAGCAGGAATTAGGGAGACAAGGGGTAGGAACAGATGTAATAGAAGCCTGCTGTGGCCTGCTTTGTCCTGGACCTCACCTGCATGTGTGTGCACGTACAACCAGATGTTGGGCCAGGATTGCACCAGGCCGTGTCAGCGGTTGGCCTGGACTATGACCTCAGAAAACTAAGGCCTGCCTGACTGGGCCAAAGTGGGTTGTCATTTCTGTTGCCAACCTGGCCTGTGTTAGGGCTGCCATGGCCAGCTGCCATGACTTGGCCACTACGGCTTCCCATCATGGCAGGGCTGGGGCCATCCAGATGCATGTTCCTGGTTCTCTGTCATCCTGTAGGCACATTTGTTCAGCAGTCCACCCTGTGTCTGCCATGGTTTTCCTCCCTGGCCCTTGTTTGGCTGCCACTATGCTGCCACCATGTGTGTTTCTACCCAATGTAGTTCAGGATGCATTCCCATCTGCAGCAGAGAGACCCGTGAGAGAAGACACGTCGAGGAGCCGGGGAGCAGAAGAACCAGTGCGAATGGGGATCTGCTGTGGCTTTCCTCCTGTGCGAATGGGGTGTGCCGCGGCTTCCCTCGCACATGTCAGGACACAAAATCCTGCCCCAACATGCACACGAGAAGCCGTGGCAGATCCCCGTTCACACCGGCTCTTCTTCTGCTCCCCGGCTCCTCCCCACTGCCGCGTCTTCCCTCGCCGGTCTCTCCACAGCAGATGGGAATGCAGCCTCAGATGGTATCTTTTATTGGATCAACTTTTGGTGAGGATATGCAAGGTTTTGAGCCATGAAGGACTCTTCATCAGCTGAGCAGCAAGTCAGAACTTGACTGAGGAAGAGTCCTGTATAGCTCGAAAATGTGCATATCCTCCCCAATAAAAGTTGGTCCAATAAGAGATCTGAACTACCTTGTCTCTGTCTATTACATTTGGGACCAAGAGGGGAGCAAAGTGGTTCAAATGATATCTTTTATTAGACCAACTGCTGTTGAAGGAAATAAGCCAGCTTTCCGGACAGGAATTAAGGGGCAGTCAGGAGGTGGTATTGGTTAGGACACAGCAAGAGGTTGAGTTTTCTGGGCAACTCCAGTGTGGGTGGTGGATTAAGCAATCTTTGAGTGGATCAAGTCCAATTTCCTTGAAATTTGTAATGCTTATGCTTATGCAAACTGGTGGTTGAGCTACAGTACCCAACTTGGCGGAGTCTTACAGAATTTAAGCCTTTAGGTTGAACGTTGAGTCACTCTCAACAGATGTAGCGACATGAATGGGAAATTCAAGACTTCCTTATATTTCCACAGACGTCAAACTGTACTGCATTTCAATGAGTACTCAAGTCAAAATCTGTTATTACGTTCCTTCTCTCCACCCCATCACCCAAAACAATGCAGTTATTGTTTTCTAAATGCTACAAGTGTACTAGAGAATGTCATGCACCTTGTCATCTTTTTTCCATAATTCTGATTTATTTATTTTTTAAATTACTTCCTGCCTGCCGGGATTGTGACCTCCATTGTTTGACCCTCTGTTCACGATCCCAGTGAAAATCAAGGAGCAGAATTTTATGACTCTCCTCCTCAGTAGATACACAAAATGACGAAGGGTGTAGCCTCCAACCAGATCATAGCAAATGGAGAAAGAGCTAAAATTAATATTTGAAAACCTGAGTAAAGCTGTTGAATTTGTCCCATCTGAACCAAAGATGGCAAAGCGGATAACAGCTAGCCATTTCCATTCCAGCAGATATCCGTTTTGGCTATTCCCACCCCCCTTTCCAGTTTTGGTATTTCAGTTACATCATTGTCGCAATATTAAGCATCATTGCATGTGCTCCCCCCCCCCCAATAAACATTACTAGAATGACTGAAAAAACTAAATAGAATACTCCCCAAAACCAAATAGAAGAACTAATGCTAATCATCCGGACCCAGGATTATCCCCTACCCCCACCTGTTATCTGCAAACTCCTAGTGTACTGTAACCAAGCCAAGAATGTGTACCTGAGTTCTCGCATCCTCATGAATGTTGCATCCCTTGTCTCTTCCTCTGTTCCCCCTTCCCTGTCTCCCCGCCCCCTGTCTTCTTTAGATTGTGAGCTCTCGGGCAGGGACCATGTCTATCTTGTTCTCTGTAAAGCGCCAGGTACATTGCTGGTGCTGTATAAATGCTTATAATAATAATAACTCCTCTAGAGTTGAAACAAACAGCAAAACAATAATTTCAAGCAAGTTGCAGTCAACCCTCATGACATTTGTCAAAATATTATAGGAACCATTTTTTCTTTGTTTTGGTTAATTTGGTTTTATTCCGGTCGCTTCTCATTTTCCTTTTTTTCCAGGAACAATGGAAATAAGTGGTGAGAAGTAAATGGAAATGGCCAACACAAATGAATCAAACAAATCATTTGGCTGGTGTTCATTACTTGATTAATTAATTTTGGGTTGGATCATTCGGATTTGATGGGTTTGCTCGTTTTAGCGTTTTACCTCTCATGATTACCCATTTTGGTCACGGGCATTAGTCGTAGAACTACCCAAAAATGTGAATAATACTGCAAATATTAAGTCTACTGCCAGTTTCAGTTCTATAGTAATCCTTTTCAAAATGGAATTTTATTCTTAAATACCATGGGTGGGATGGGCACTATGGAAAAATCTTAGCTCTAAATGGTTTTAGGGTGAGCTAGTAGGTGCAATAGCAGAGCTTCATTGACCTGCAACCATGGAGTCTGCACTGGGATCTGGGGGCCAATTAGCTAAAAGACTGCTGAGAATCTGGGATCAAGCTAATGAAATTCAGTTTCATTTACTTGGTTACTTTTGTTTATTTGATGATCTGGTTTTTAGTCCTTTGGTTAGTACCAAATACTGAAACACCAAATAAATTGACCGAGTAAAGGAACCTGAAGTACAGGATAAACTAACTGAATTATAGGGGTGTGCAATTTATTTTTGTTTGGTTAATTACTAAAATGAACAAAGCCCCGTTCGTTTTAGTAATTAAAGTGTGAAAATGGGCAAGGGTAATGGAAATGGATGAAAATGAAGAAAGTGTGTCTGTTGTTGGTTTTAAAAAAATAAAATAAAATAAAAAAACCTGCATGTGTGAAAAAAGGCCCCTGGGCACAGCACCAGCACCATTTTGGGAGAGAGCCTGCATGTGCACAATCGGCCTTGTGGGCATTTTGCACAAGCTCAGTGATTTATTTATTTTTTTAAAATAAATTTTTAAATAAAAATAAATGACAAACTACAAAGATTAATGTTTTTGATACTAAAACAAAATGAATGGCATATGAAAACGATGTGTCTGCTGCGCACCCCTGCTGAATTAACTAGGGATGGGCAAAGCTGTGGGCAGCCCCAAGACCTACATCTATGCTATATGGCTTTTCTGAAGCCTCTCCCAGGCGGACCCTTGCCTCCCTCCTTGCCTTTGCTTTGTGATTGGTTGGTGGCGCCTGTGCTCTGCAGTCCCAGCTGAGGGAGCAGCGGCAATTCAGCTGCTGAGACTCCGGTTCAGTGAACTAGAGGGGTGTGTTTCATTTGACTTGGTAACTGAAATGAAACAAGGCACCTTCCTTTAGTGACCAAGTCAAACGGAACCAAAGTTAAATGCAATTAAAACCTCATTTTCATCTACCTCCAAAACGGTCTCTAACAGCCTCCCGCTAATCGACAGGAAAGCAGTCAAGCAGCACATGGCAACTCTCTCGGGAAGGCAGAAGGCAAGGGGAGGGAGGAGATAAGTCCTGCCTGCGCTCTACGTGGGACTGCCCGAGAAGCGGGTCCGGAGGCTGCAGCAGTGCTTGGGATGTGCCTGCATGGGGCTTTGGATCAGCCCCATTCTCTGGTAATTCTAATAAGCTTGCCGCCTTCTCCCTCCTATCTTAAATAAGCCGTGGCAGCTGAGGGCTCTCTTCCCAATGGAGGGGCTGAACTCAGGTTGGGGTGGAGCCAAGCAGCCCAGGAAGGTCGCAGATCTGAAGTCCCACACAGGCAGGTAGCTCCTGGGTGCTGCTCATCTGGCCACCCAGCTTAACAATGAACAGCCACCATATGAGGGATGGGGAAAGTGTCATTGAGCCAAATGAAAAACCGCTATTTAAACAAATGCAAAATGGGCAAGTGATGCCCATTGAAAAGCATGGGAAACTAATTTAATTACTGAAAGTTAAATCATAAACAAATACGTAACTAAAAAAATGGAAACAGAAACCAATCCCAAATTTGAAATTTATTTACAGCCGTAGCCAAAATACACAACACAAAAAATCAACAGCGAGTCAACAAATAACTCGTAAGGTCCAAAATACCAGTACAACAATCCAAACTAGTGTGTCCTTCACCCAAATTTACGCGAACATGAACTGGGTAATTAATTAAAGCAATAACACATAATACAAATATATACAACACAAATACCCTTAAAAGGGAAGAACTCGAAATTGTAAGAAACATGCACGTTGCCTAAATGCATCCACCAGGAAAGAAGCAACCGCCTTGGTTAAATCGGGTTCTACATCGGCCAAAGCCAGGCATAACAAATGATGCTCAGTCCTGCCTGGGTATTTGTGGAGGAAAGGGGCCAGGTGGGTCATACGGCACTCATCATATAAATAACAACTCCAAAAGAGGTGTTGAGATGTCTCTACTGACAGGGCGTCAAAGGGACAAAGTCTCTCGGAAAACTCAAGTGCCCCGATGCGCCCCTCCCAAAGGGCCGTAGGGAGAGCGTTAAACCTAGTGCACATAAAAAGAAATTTACCCCTCAATGGAATATCTGCAACTAGGTAGGGAGCCATAGCTCGCCGGGGAGGAGAGAATAGGAGGAAATCACGCAAATGCGCCGAGTTCCTAATAGCTGCACATTCCTCCTGGAAATCCCTATCTCTTAATCTTAACAAAATTTCTTCCCTTATATAAGCCAGGTCCCTACCTACCCAAAAATCTGGATGAAACCCTAGTTTTGCCAAAAAAAAGTTCAACGCTCTTCTGCCACAAGCTCTTATACGGGTCAGTTTTCCAAAATTGAATCAGCCCGTGATCGTGGGATTTAGATAATTTGGCCCAAAATTTTAGCACCGCGGCCCATGCAACCGTGGACCACCTATCCTGACCCACCTCTAGCCTAATAGCTGCAAATGGGGTGCCATAAGGAACCTTCAGAAGAGATTGAAAAAAACGAGCTTGGAGGCTATCCAACCTGCACGCTCTCGAGGGAAGTAGTGGGAGCCATACCTCTGCCCCATATAACACCTGCGTCCGGGTCTTGGCATTCACCACCTTTTATTGCTGGGGCCACAGCTCTCCTCCCTGTCCTCCCGAATAATTTTAACAATGCAAAAACGGAACCACGTGCTGATGACAAAGCACTTTCCATGTGGTTATGCCAGACTCCCGTAGATTGAAAAAGAAGACCCAAGTAGCGAAAAGATTTGACCTGGGCTATGTCATGCTCACCTATACGCCATTTCCCCACCTTAGTTGATCTTGAAAAAACCACTATTTGGGATTTACTCGGGTTTATGGTCAGCTCGTTTTGGCTACAAAAATCGGCGAAACACTGCAGCTGCCTCCTCAGTCACACTTTTGTCTGGGAGAGTATTATGATGTCGTCTGCATACAGCAGACACCCAACACAGTGTTCCGCTAATTTTGGCGGAAAATGAGCAGGGATAGCCAACCTAGGCACCACACCATTTATAAATAAATTAAAGAGGGTGGGGGCCAGGACGCATCCCTGTCTAACTCCTGCACGCACCGGAATGTCCTCCGTCAAACGACCCTCTAAATTTACTTTGACCGCCAGGGAACTATTCCTGTGTAGGCGGCGCAACAAAAAAAGTAGTCTTGACTCAATCCCAAGTGCCTCTAGCCTCTCCCAGAGAAGATCTCTGTTAACGAAATCAAAAGCCATGCGGAGATCGAGAAAGGCAGCATAAAGCTTCCCATTTTTGTGCAGATATTTCTCAAAAAGGTGATGCAAGACCAGGCAGTGCTCCAGAGTGGAACAGCCTCTCTGGAATCCCGCCTGCTCAGGCCAAAGAACCTTTCCCTCCTCCATCCAAGTGTTTAACCTCCCAAGCAACCATTTGGCATAAACCGTGGCGATTGTGTATAATAAACTAATTGGCCTATAATTTGAAGGGTTACCCCGGTCCCCCTTTTTAAAGATGGGTATCACTATGGCCTTCACCCAGACCGGAGGAACCCACCCCGTAGTATTTATAGCTGAAAATAACTGCGCCAATCTGGGGGCCCATCATTCCACAGCCCCCTTAAGCAGTTCTATTGGAATCAAGTCTGGCCCTGCGGCCTTGCCATTATTAAATGAGCCAATAATAACTGCTACTTCATCTGCAAGAATGGGAGGCCACAAAGGGGCCACAACTGCATCTGGAATCGGGACAGACTTATCACCCCTCCTCACTGCCGCCGTGTAGAGGGAGCGGAAATGGGCAACCCAGTCTGCATCTGCAACTGCCATCAAGGCCGGGGCAGCCTTAGCCCTCCCCACCCTGTTAATCAAACCCCAAAATTTCTTACTGTCTTGGTTATCGGCCGCACAGACTAGACTATCCCAAAAACTCTCCCAGTAGAGGCATTTCTTTTGTTTAATGGTCTTTTTGTACAGTTTCTTGACTGCAAAGTATTGGGTCGGAACCACCTTCACATTCGCTTGCCTATAATCTTGGTAGAACGAAGTAAGTTGTCCTCTAAGAGCCCGACACTCTTGGTCAAACCATGGTTTGGAGTGGTGGCTACCCGCCCGCCGCCTAAAGCTGCCCCCGCTCTTAGCCACTACAAGAGTATTAAGCTCCTGTGTCAGGGATAGAAAGGATTCTTGGACAGAATGGCCAAACCCCGAGTTCCAATTTCCCTGGTAAGAGGCATAAATGACTGAAACATCATCCAGCGGAATGTACTCCGCCCTCACTGCCCTATGGTAGGTGGCACTTATAAGTTCCTGGCCCTCATACCTAACAGGGGAGAGAGTCGGCCTCAAACAGGCCAATTCCAAAGTCAAAGGCATATGGTCACTCACTTGGCAACAATCTACCTGGAAGAATTTAATCAAAGGAACTGTATCTGAAGAGACGGCTATATAATCTCCAACACTGGAGCCCACTGGTCCTATATAGGTGAATTCCCCATACCTATCCCCATGCCCTGTACCGTTTAGAATAAACAGGGCAGCCTCGAGCAGTAACTTAACCAAGAGGGGACCTGTTGAATTCACTACCTTGTCCTTTGAGCTCCTGCAGCCCGTCTCACTCTCAACTATATAAAACCCATCGTCTGGGAAAGATAAATCATCCTTTGCCCCAATACGGGCATTGAAATCTCCCACCAGGATTATCTTGGCCGACGGATGGATATCCGTGGCTTCTTTGAGACCACCCCCAACAAGGGACCACACCGAAGGACTATAATCCTTTGAATTTGGTGGAGGAATATAAACATTGGCCAGAATAAATTTACATCCTCCTAACAAAATGACCAGTATCAACAGAGAGGGGGCTTAAGAATAATATCAAGGGCCTGGTACTGTACAGATTTGGCAATAAACCAGGCCAATCCACCACTTAATCTTCCTCTATTACAATGCCTCACTGCTGGCAGCAAATAGCTGTCAAAAGATTCCAAGGAAAGCTGCCCCCCTACCCATGTTTCCTGTAAAGCAATAAAGTGGAGAGAAGTAAGGAACGCTAATGCCTCTGGGTGTCCCTTAAACCTATCCCACCCCGCTACATTCCAGGAGCAGAGTTTAATGGCCTTCCGTGATTGGTTGGGTCAAGCAGACGATAAACCCTCTTTACTGATCCCTGTTTCTATACCCAAATTGCTGGTACAAGGTCGCTCCCTATTAATTGCAGGATCCGCTTCCGCCGCTTCTGCCCTTTTAGCCAGATTCGAAACAAGGGGGACTTCCCCGTCAACCGTCACTGGGTCCTCTGGGTAGCCCATCGCACCCAGATTTCCCCTATTGATCAGATCAGTAAAGATGGAAGTAGCCAAATCCATGGCCTCCATAACTGGGGGGGGAGGATAAAGAAAAATGGACTCCTTGGGAATCCACACGACTCTCAGCCATAGAAGCCTGGGGCATAGCCAGCTGGGTTAACCTGACATTTATAGGGTCCCTTATTGGACTACTAGATGGTATTACCAGAGAGCTGGCGCCTACATTAGATCGGCCATCTGATGGAACCACCTTGACCGGTTTACCTGGGCGAGCACGAGCTCGAGCCATCCCCTTTGGGAATAAGGGGTATATACTTGAGTTGTTCCAGACTTCCCCCAACCTAACTGCCCAAGAAGCAAACAATTCTGCTCTGGATAATAAATATGGGATCATCTGACTTGAATGGAAATAAACCACCAACCTAGGACTATAACCTCTGGGGGGGAGGGTCTGAAATGCCCGGATTTTATAGTAAGGGAAATCAGAGGCTAAAATGGCAGAAAGATGATGGCAAATATCCAATTTGGTATGCCATCTAGGGAGAACCCCATTGGGTAGAGGGTATACTGTCAGTGAAAGAGCAGATCTATTCGGTACTAAAGATAAGGGTGGCACATCACCATTAAATCCCCCACCCCTCCCCAAGAAAGTATGTCTAATATGGGGGCCCCCACTCCCCTTATCCTGCCCTGCTTTATCCTGGCAACCCACATGTGAAAATTCACACCTAGATGTAATGTCCCTAGTAATAGACGATACATGATCCACCGGCAATTGTAAATTCTTCCCCTGGACCTCTAAACAGGAGCCTATACCTTCCAGATGCTGATGTAATCTCTTAACCAGGTCAACAATTAACAAGCATTGATCCCCCAATAATTTATACAACAGAGTATTGGTCGCAACCGAATCGTCCAAGGGAGGCATACTTGGAAAGTTCTTGTCTTCGAATCTGGTGAGGCGTTTAGGCACAGGGGAGTTCTCCAAGCTAGGACAATCCCCTGACTGGCGTATTTCACCCTGACAAAGTCTCGGCATAGTTGCACTGTGATCAGCCTCAGGGGTGGACCCCTCCAATTCTTTAATGGCAGATGAAAAGAAAGAGTCCAGCTTTTTCTGCTGGGGTGAAGGGAGACCGTTAAGCCCCACAAGGGCAGATCTCTCTCGCTTCCTAGACATAGTGAGAGTCAAAAGAAAAAAACCAAGACGGGTGGCCCCGAGCCCCGCCGGCGCCTAAGGCCGCACGCACAAGGGTGCGCCCTTGCGTGCGCATCCCTTAGGCGCAACGCCCTCCGGCGCGTGCTTGACGGCGAGCCGCAGGCGGAGCACCGCCTTTTAAGCTTTCAGGGGGCAGGGCCTCCCTTAGACACAGGTGTAACCTCACTGCTCCGGGGAGTGTCAGGGAACTTCTCATGCCTTTGTCTCAGGGCTCAGCATGTCTCTCAGCAAAACAAGAAGCAGGAACAACAAACTCTCTGGGAGACACAGCGGGATGGGCAAGGGGTCCCGGCAGAAGTCCTCTCTCTCTATCGGGAGATCTCCCAACCCGCACGCAATCTCAAACTGAAAATGTTCATTGTAGGGTTGTGCTAAAGGGACCAGCTTCAAAGACAGGACTAACAAGGCAGTGCGGTAGGGATGTGCGAACAGAACTGAGTGCGGAAATTTGGTTCGGTTCAAAAATCGAGTTCGGTTCAGTCGACCAAACTAGTTGATTTCGGTCAAATTCCGAACTTCCAAACCAAATTTGTACATTCAAAACCGGTATTTGAAGCTGTTTTTGGCCTCCCGACTGGTTCGAATTCAACCGAACAGTTCGGTCAAATTCGAGTTCGGTTCGGTCGACCGAACTAGTCGGGTTCGGTCGACCGAACTAGTCGGGTTCGGTCGACCGAACTTCTGAACTGCATTCGCACATCCCTACAGTGCGGGGCTTAAGACTGACCCTGGCTGAGAACTGCATGAAATTAATAGTCCCAAGTGCAAATTTAAATGGGAAGGCAAATACCACTTCGGCTGAAGATGCCAATTTTTTTGAATTCAGTATTTGCACCAAATGTTTGTCTTGGCCCCAAAAGTTCAGAGTAGTGTTAAACTTGCTATTTCAGTGGTGCTTTCCCTCTGATACAACAGAAAAGAGAAAAGAGAGAGTCGCAGCAAGAAGGAACAGGAGAGAGAAAAGAGGGATTAGAGCTGGAACGAATAACTGCTAGTATCTGCATAGTAGTAGTATCCATGGTATCCAATATCTGGTTGGATACCCATGGTATCCAATTTAGATTTCAGTGGTTCTCTGGTTAACCAAATTACATAAGAACATCTCAAAAAAAGATGTTGTTGAAATAGAAAAGGTACAAAGAAGGGCAACAAGGGTATGGAATGGTTCCTCTATGAAGAGAGACTGGATAGTTTGGAGAAGAGACGACTGAGAGGATATGATAGAAGTTTATAAAATCATGAGTAGTGTGGAACACGTTAATAGGGAACGGTTATTTACCCCCTCAAATAGTACAAGGACTACAGGACACTCCATGAAACTAATAGGTAGCAGATTTAAAACAAATAAAAGAAAGTATTTTTTCACTCAGCGCACAAATAAGTTGTGGAATTTGTTGCCAGAGGACGTGGTCAAGGCCAGTAGTATAACTGGGTTTAAGAAAGGATTGAACAAGTTTCTGGAGGGTAGGTCCATTAGCAGCTATGAGCCAGGTAGGTTTGGGGAAAACAACCTCTTACTGTCGGGAGCTGGGAGTGAACAGCAGGGAATGGATTGCGCCATAATGACCCGTTGGGTACTTCAAGCAACTGAGATTGGTCACTGTTGGAGGCCTGATGCTGGGCAGGATGGACCATTGGTCTCACCCTGTATGGCTCTTATGTATTGGAAAACCCCCAGGCTATCTGGAATACCAGATATTCACTGCAGATCATTTTGTCCCCATCTGTTTCAGCTCTGAGAGAGAAATAGGAAATAGGGAGAAAAGGAAGCTGAGAGGGTTGACGTGTTAACAAATGGCCTTGTAGGAGCAGCCAGTATGTTTCTTAACAAAAATGAGAACATCCGTATTGTGGAACCACCATTGTTTGGTTGGATTACGTGACCCTTTAAGGCTCCTTCCAACTCTACAGTTCTGTGGCCCTTTTCAAATGAGATGCACCCACGCATGCCCACTATGTGGGCATGTGTGAGTGTCTCATTTGCGCCGCGGTGGCGGGTGGGCGTGCGTGCTCTCACATATCACACATCCCTACCCACCTCCACCCATCGCCCTTGCACAGAACAATTGGTGAAAATGCAGGTTGCTCCATGCCTGGGGATGCAGGAGTATGTGTGATGGGTGTGTGCCCGTGTGCACTCGCCCCCCTGCACCGCCCCCGCAATCGCGCACACGCAGACACACCACCCCCCACTGCAACCCGTTTGAAAAGGACTTATGATTAGAATAAAATAAAATGCAGAGTCATGACTTCCAGGCAATCTAGCAGGAAACAGGGCAAGATTAAATCGGGTAGAGAGAAAAGGAAGTTTTTTTGGTACAAAATAAGTTCCTTGTTTCCCATAAGCCACTTTGTGGTTGGTCTTTTATGTTTAATTTGAGATTTATTAGGTTGATGAAGGTGTGCGAGTCATAAAACTTTAAGTAAATTATTGTCCTATGCAGAACTAATAAAACTGGTGTTCTGATCCCAGCAGCACACATCAGGATGTAGATTTAATAAATGAGTTGAATTGCAGAACTGTCCAAATTCTTGATTAGCAGCCAACCCCTTTGCACTGAGCCCAGTTGGGGCAGAACATTTAGATTCCAGTTGCAGCTGGCCAGCTGAGAATTTCCTTCATGGGGAAGCTGAAGTTCTGAGTTTACACGTGGTTTCCCAATGTCCAAAATGCTTGTGAGGTTCAACACTAGCTAGAATATTAATCAACAACACAATAGCCCAATATGCGGGCTGTGAATTTTGTGTGGCACTCTTCCCACATTCTGTGTGTGTCAGCACCCAACAGATGGATGTGGGTGTCAACTTGACGTTCATAGTCAACGCATGGGGTTATTCCCGTCTGGTCCCCCAGTGAGTGGAACCTCCTTCCTGCCACTCAGCTGCTTCCCAGAGGAGGTTGGTGCACCTACCACAAGCCCCTTTAGGTTCCTTCCAGACAAGGAGATGAGCAAGGATCATGGCTGATGCACGGAGGCTCTGTCCCAGCTGTGACACTCATTCGAATACATGGCACGCAAGCGTATTGGTTCACAGGCCGACGTGTGCATCCCTTAGTTCGTGCAGTATGCTCCTCATTTCTGGGGAGGACGTTATGCAGTGAACACGAATTGGGGACATGTGTTCTCGGTTTGTGTCCACCTAATAAATGGTCCTGTAGACACACACTTGCAGCTGGCTATTAGGCCACTTAATACCGTAGCTATCAGAATTAACAAGCTGAAACTGGCTTCCTAATGGCCTACTTTTTGTGTGCCTAGATAACCCTCTGACACAGGACAGAATTAACCTCACCATCTTTTCTAACCCGGATTCTTCTTTCCTGTTAAACTCCCTCATGCTGCGGCCTTCAAACGACTTAATGGAACTACTCTGAAGTGATTGGAATAATCTCTGTTCTATAGTATTCTGGAGTAAGGTATTGGGTGCAATATGGCCTAGCTGCCTTTTGAAGCATAAAATGATGCTTCAAAGGCCCCCGGCTGACTAAGACATTTTTATTTTGTTTGGCCAAGCATGCGGAAGGCAGTGGTGGTTATGAGCTAGGCAATTTTATTTGGTTTTATTTGGCTTTATTTTGTGGATTTTGTCCATTTTTTAAAATGACACTTTTATGCATTGGAACCGGCTCTGAGCCTTAATGGGAGGGGTGGGGTAAAATGTGAATATATAAATATGCCTGAAAGACCACCTGTCCTACCATGTTCCATTGCAACCCTATGATCTGCCGGGAGCACCCTCTTGCAGGTTCCATCTGTTACCCTTGTCTGTGGGACGGGGGTGAGCAGGAGGGCATTCTAGGTTGCTGCCCAAGATTTGTGGAACTCCCTTCCCCAGGAGGTTTGCTTGAGCCCAAGCATCTTCTTGAGGTGGTATAAAACATTTTTATTTGAAAAAGCCTTTGGTGGGAGGGGATAGGATTGGTTGGGCGTTGGGGGGAGTTTTGAGGGGCGGGTGGGAGTTTATTTATTTATTTTGAATGTATACAGGAAAGGTGGCCTATAAATTCAAATAAATAACTACCACCACCACTGCGCAGGAATTAGTGGTATGAGGACTGCAGCCTTTGTAAGTTCCCTTCTGGTACTAATTTTTGAGTTTCTGATTACAAGTCGGTATATTGTGATGGAAAACTGAAAAATCGTGACCAGAAGTCAAAAAATGAAGAGGTCAACTTTCTGGAATGGAAAACCAGAAATAGGCATTGGAAATAATAAAATCAGTACAGAAGTTGAAAAACTGGTACGGAAGCCGACAATACGGGACATCGGGTACCTGAATCAGATTGAAATTGGGTACCAATCGGCACCTGATGTTGGGTTGATTTGGGTACTGGAGGTTTGACAGGTATACCTGTTTTTGTGGATACTCGTTTCGGCTCTAGTTCACGGCATTCTATTTATTTGGCTTTACTTAGGTATTTTAGCATTTGCCTTTTGTGGAAAAACGCTTTCTAGGCTTATTGGTTGGTGAATGAAACAGGATGCAGATTTTGGATTTAAAATGGATTTAATTTGAAATGGCAGTAGTTGCTGTGGCTGATGCTAGGCTGCTGGCATAGGTTATCCTAGACCAGGGGTGGGAAACTTCAGGCCCAGGAGCCAAATGTGGCCGCAGCAAGGTTTTTTGTGGCCCCTTTCCTGTTCCAGGATCTGGCTCCTGGATCCATTTCCTACCCAAGCACTGAGCAACTGAGCTCCGGGTAAGGAAGCAAAGAGGAGGAAAGGCCGTTTTTAGATGGACTCGGCTGTGAGGCGTGCGCGTGTGCGCTGGGTGGAGTGAACGCTGACTTGGAGTGAGTGTGTGTGTGTGTCCATGCGGCAGGGATGGGTGTGCGCTGGCTATGTGCCTGCGCAGAGCAACCGGGAAAAACCCAGGTTGTTCCGTGCGGGAAGATGGGGGGAGACGTGTGGGTTGCGGGAGCGCCCGCCCACCCACCGCCAGTTTTAGACAGGCATTTGCACAAGTGTCCACTGGGACATCCTGTCTGAAAATGGCTTTTATAAGGGAGCACTGAACAGGGCATTGTAGTAGTAGAAGAAGATGTTTTATTGTTTGGCCGTTGGCCGTAACAAATTTGATACAAACTTAAAAATTAACAATGTGAAAGAAAAAGGAGAACAACGTATCATTTAAAATAATTTAAAAAAAAACAAAAACCTGTCAGAATAGGGCAGTGGTTATCAAGCATTTTAATGTTAAACTTCTCCTTTCCCTCATATCACTCACTCACTCACACCTCCCCCTTCCCATGCCCTTCTTCTTTTCTCCTTTCTCTCTCCCTCATTCTTTTGAGTCTTTTTGTCCTCCATCCTGCTGTCCATTATTTACTAAAATCATGAAATATACACTTAAAACATGCTGCTATAGGGCATGGTTTTGAAACAGTTGTCGATCAGTCCCATTGATTTCAATGGATTACTTTGGAGGAAGTGTTTTTAGGGTTATAGCCATATAGGGCACATTCCTATAACCACCTCAGCCATAGGGCAAGGTACCTATTGCACAGTCTTGTGAGAAGCTTGAGTTTTTAATGCACCTTTTGTGTTTTGTAGACTTCTCCATTCACTTTGAATTTTAAGTTTGGTCTCAAATGTTTGTCCCCATGTTTTGTGACAGAAAAACTGTAATAAGATAGTGAAAAAAGTCCTTTTATTATTATTATTATTATTATTATTATTATTATTAACAAACATTTATATAGCGCCAGCAGTGTACCTGGCACTTTACAAAGTAATAAAATAGACACAGTCCCTGCCCCTAGGGCTTACAATCTGAGAGACAGGAGCTGGGGGAGAGACTTAGGAAGGGGAACAGAGGGAGAGACAAGGGGTCTAACATTCATGAAGATGCGAGGTCTCAAGTGCACGTACTTGGCTTGGTTACGATGAGAATGACAGCAGGCAGGTCCATGTTGCAAGGATAAGGGTAAACCGATCGTAGGTATAGGAATAGTGGCTCAGCAGGATAAAGAGTCAGACAGAGCAGAGCGAAAGAGGTGAGTTTTAAGGAGAGATTTGAAGGTATGAAGGGAGGGGGCAAGGCGGATGTGGACAGGGAGGGAGTTCCAGGCATGGGGGGCAGCAAGTGAGAAGGGACGAAGGCGCTTAGGGGAGCAGGGAAGGCGTGGAAGGGTGAGAGAAGGGACAGAGGAGGAGCGAAGTGCACGGGCTGGAGTATGGAGGGCGATAAGTGCAGAGAGGTAGGGGGGAGCAAGGTTGTGAAGAGCTTTATAGGTGAAGACTAGGAGCTTGTGCAGGATTCGTTCAGGAAGGGGAAGCCAGTGAAGCGAAGAGAGGAGGGGCTGCACATGGTCGAAGCGACTGGCGAGGTAGATGACCCTGGCAGCAGAGTTTTGGACAGAGATGAGGGGAGAAAGGTGAGACCGGGGAAGGCCAGTGAGAAGGAGGTTACAGTAATCGAGGCGAGAGATGACCAGAGCATGAACAAGAGTTTTGGCAGACGAGACAGAGAGAAAAGGGCGAATCTTAGCAATGTTATGGAGGGAGAAGCGACAGGATTTAGCAACAGAGTCAATGTAGGGTTTAAAAGAAAGGGCTGAGTCAAAGATGAAGCCTAGGCTACGGGCTTGGGGGACAGGCAGGATGGTGACTCCATCAATAGTTATTGACAGTGAGGAAGGAGAGGAAGGATGAGGGGGGAAGATAAGGAGTTCAGTTTTAGCCATGTTGAGTTTGAGTTGACGTTGAGACATCCAGGTAGAGATGTCAGAGAGACAGTTGATGAGACGAGCTTGAACAGAGGGAGAGAGAGAGGGAGTAGAGAGATAGAGTTGAGTGTCATCAGCATAGAGGTGGTATTGGAAGCCATGGGAGGCAATGAGTTTGCCTAAGGATGAGGTATAGATCGAGAAGAGGAGAGGGCCAAGAACAGAGCCTTGAGGAACACCAACTGAGAGGGGGAAGGAGGAGGAGGCGGAGTTGGAGAGAGACACATTAAAGGAGCGGTCAGAGAGGTAGGAGGAGAACCAGTTATAGACAGAGCCACAGTCCTTATTTGTTCTCCAACTCAACTTTGTTAGAAAATTGTCCACCTTGTATGGAGATCCATGTTGCTGAAAGTTTAGAAGACTCTCTTAATTTGGAGGTCAAATATTGATTTTAAATGACCAAACTTTTAGGCAATAGCAAAAATGTTATTCCTCTGCACCATCCAACATCACTTGCACAAATACATACTCGGAGGACCCAGCCAAACTCCGAATATTATAAACTTATTGCAAATAATGAGGAGTAATCATGCTACTACTTTATATTCTGCATGGAAACTAGCATATGCAAAAAGATCAATGAGTGTCCTAGTGGGAGGGCATAGAAAGGTAGGCCGCATTCACACCTTTTGGCGATGGCACTCCCACGAGGAAAAGACGCAGCGGACAAAGGAGGCCGACATCATCACAATGTCTGGTGTGAACAGGGTTTTACCACGACAATACCTGCAAATTAGAGGGCTGGATTTTGAGCCCTCTCATTCGTGAGTATTGTTGTGGCAAAACCCTGTTCGCATCAGACATTGTGATGGTGTTGGCCTTCTTCCTCCGTTGTGTCTTCTCCTCATGGGAGTGCCACACTGCTGTAAGGTGCGAATGAGGTATAAGTTGTATTTCTTACTAGTGTTTGAAAAAATCTGCAAATACTTTTGAACTCCTCTCTTCATGCCCTGTTTATTAAATTGAAAGAAATTGAGAGTTTTCCCCAGGGTACTGCTATGAATTGTTTTTCTCTTTCTTTCTCTCTCAAATAAAGTTCCTCCCATCTTTTATTCATTTCCATTTGCCCAATTTCTTGGCAACACTTGTGCTAACTGGTCCTTGAGATTGCTTCATACTGTAATATGTAAACGGTTTGTGCTATTTTCCTCTTGTGCATTTCTCATAACTTTGAAAAGGACACTCCCCCCTTTCAGTTGCCAGTCTCACAGAGATGAACGCCAGCCGTGCAGCATCATGGGATTGTTAGTGGTAGAGCAATATCAGAGGAAAAATTGAAAACGGGGCAAGTAATATGGGTAAAACCAGAAGGCAAAGCTGTTACCTTCTGCAGGAAATTTCAAAAGTGGGAGAAGACACTTGTGCAAATGTGTCCTTGTCTATTCATCTCAGCAAGACTGTCTTAGTGTTAATGAAGTGGTGGCTTTGCAGTTAGGACTTGCATATGCAATAGGGCGTTTGAATGAAATTTTGAACTGCTTTTTAGACATTAGGATCGACACTTGACAGCTGTCCTACTGCAATGCTCTTTGGACACACTCCATTTCGGATGAATAAGAATAAGAATAAAAATTCTGGAAATGAAACTGATCTGTACAGAGTTATCAAGTTGCCCACAAGTTGTGTTTTTTGGTGGTGTTTTTTTTAAAAATCTGACCGATACAGAAATTAAATGTGTATGAGGCAAGATCTTGGCTGCATCACTCAGCAACTAAGATCCAAAAATGGAGAGATTGATAACAGAAAAACGTGCAGAAATATGGAAACTATATTCTTGTATTCTAGTGAAGCAAGGAAATTGGTCCTCCAGTACTGTAGTGTTAGGAAGGCAACTTTTTGTGTTCAGCATACAGTGCACATTGTGCTGTCACATGGCACGATCATCAAAGACACTGAATGAAGTGCACCACATGTTGTGATTTGGTATGTGCGAGTCCCTTGAATTTTGAACGGCTTCCCCTAGAAGGAGTTGATAGCGGCTGTGGTAGAGATGTGTTGGCATAGGCATATACAAACAGGTACAGTACGAAGTAGATACTAAAGTCTGTATGACTCCACTGTACATGTAAAGATGAAGCACTTTGGTCCGTTATGTTAATCTGAAACACTCCCTGAAGGACTTTGGTTCCAACTGTTTAAGTCTTTATAAGGTCCATAAAACTGATTAGAAGCAATTAGTATCAATAGTGTGGTCCATAATCTGTGCAGTGCACACCATAACCCTGGTATAATTGATGTTATGTAATAGTATCATATCATCCATTCTTATCCATCTGCATCCAAAGGCCGTTGGATGTCTTTATTAAGAACGATAAAAAGAAAACTTGTGTACAGTTTTCTTCGCACTCCACTCTGTCTTGCCAAAAAGAAATGTAAGAATATGTTTTATGCTGACTAGCCATGATCCACCAGCAGCTTACTCCAGCCCTGCTGGATTCAATGGTTCTAAACAAATCCAATTCACAACTAAAGATACCAACACCTCTTCTTTCCAAGAGACTGGATCCTGCACCCTCTGAGGTCAGTTGCAAAGTTGTAATTCCTTTTGGAAGTGTAGGACCAGCTGCATTAACATAGGGTGTAAAAAAAAAAAAAAAGACATGACAGCAGCCCGGTGTGGCCTAGCCCTCGGCCCTGCATGTCTGTGCAGGTGCTGCCAGATGTTGGCCCAGGATTGCCCTGGGCCGTGTCGAAGGCTCTGACCTTGGGAAACTTCCAAAGTCACAGCCTGGGATCAGGCCTGCCTGACTGGGCCACAGCAGGATATCCTGTCCGTTTGGGGCAGCAGACACGCCCTGGTCAGGTCCATCATAACTGGCTACCCATGGCTGCCTGTCATGGCAGGGGGCGGGTCACCAGGTGTAGCATAAGGGCAGGGCCATCCAGCCTCATGTTGGTGGCTCTCCCCACCCTCCCTGGGTCCCAGCCACGGGCATGTCTGTTCTGTAGCCCACCACGGCTTCCCGATCAGGGCTGGGTTGCCGCTGCATAGCCATCACTTTGGTTTCTACCCATTCGTATCCTAGGATTCGCTAAACACCTTCCCCCATCTCCCATTCAGCCTCACCCATTTTACATTTAGGAACCTAGGAATTGCTACTATACTAGATCCTAATAGATCCATAGTCTGTTTAATCCACTTAGTATCTCCAGGAGCAGCCATTACCCAGTGCTTCAAAGGAGGTACAAGATTTTTCCACTAAGCAAATGATTTTGGAATCTCATCCTAACATCTCTAATAGTTAGAAATTGGCCTTTGCCTTGAATAGATGTCCAATGACTACTCAAAGCAAATATATTATTCACTGCATTAAGTCACTTTGAACCAAATCTGACAAAATTCATCCTGCTTTGTTTGGATATCTGTTTTGGATATTTCAATTTATTCAGTTATTGGACAATTCAGTTTAGTTATTTGGTCTATCGAACTTAGGGCTGAAATGAAGCAACCAAACTGAATAACCAAATAAATGTTAATATCGGTTTCCAATAGAGATATTTGGATGACTATCTAAATATGTGAATAATATCTGCAAATACAAAAAAGGCCTATTTCATCACTAGCCCTGAAGCATAAGTTTTTATATCATCCTCATTAATGACGATAGGTTGGGCTATTCCCATTTCCTATAGAATTATAAATAAAGATTTATAATTCTTTGAATTTCTCCAAGTTCTTGATCTCAACCACATCCTGTGGCAAAAAGTTCCACATTTTTTTGCACACTGTGGGTAAAGACAAATGAGATTTTGGCCCACTGTGGTCTGGGACCCGCCAGCACGTGCTGCCAGATTTTGGTCCGGGATTGCTTCAGGGAGTGTTGGCAGCTTACCCGGGCTGTGACCTCTGCACAATCTCCCAAGGTCACAGCCCGGACTAAGGATCACCCATGCGGGCCAAAGTGAGCCACAGCAGGCTAGCACGTTTGTTCTGACACGGCATACTGCCCTGGGCCAGGGGCCGCTATGGCCAGCTGACACGGCTGTCCGTCATGGTGGGAGACGGGGTGCAGGATGCAGGCGGGCCACCTGCCTCATTGTTGTGTTCCCCACTCTACCCATGCCACGAGGGTAGTGGGATGGCTCCCTGACCATGGGAATGTGCGTTCTGTGCCCCACCCCAACCCAGGGAGGAGTGGCCACTGTTTCCCACTCTGCCCTGGACTGTGTGTGTGTGTGCTGTGACAGAGCATGTCTGTTTTTACCCCGTATGAGACATTTCCTCCCGCCTGGTCTGAATTCTGCCATCTTAAGCCGCCCTGATCCCTTTTTTAGGGAAGGGCAGGATAAAAATTTAAATAAATAAATAAACTTACATCTTTCATTGTCATGTTTTGTTCTTGGGTTCTGAGTTGAGGGTTATCAGCTCCTGTTCTTTCAATGGGATTTCCCATCCCATAGGAAAGCGCAATCCTGTGATAAATATTGGTACTTCTGAGTTTGGCAATTTACTTGTCTAAATAAGGACGGTGGGATTCTAGCTGTAGACACCCAGATTTTGAAATGTTCAGTCACATGTTGGAAGAAAATGCTTTGTGGTAGGACATGCAGCCAAAATTCATCTGGACCAAGAAATGCATGCCAAAAAATTATAATTCTATTCTAGACACTTTGCTGTAGCTTGTTTTTAATCAAGCAAACTGTGGTTTCTTGATATTTCCTCATTTATGTTGTGAACCAGAGGAATTTGCAAAAATGAGTTGATCTCACGATCAATAAATCTACAGTTAATGATTGATCGCTTCTCAAAGAGTATAGAAGAGAAAGTTGAAGGCAGGATTTGGTTTAGTTTAATGATTGATCAGTTATTTCTCTGTTCACACCAGCGTTTTCTGCCTGTCTTTGCAACTCCCATGAACATTCCTTAGATTGGGATTCAATTTAAGATCTGGAGAGTCGAGTACACCTGGGTTAAGAGTGTAAGTAATGTTCGCTCTTCAGAGTTGGTGCTTTTTGTTTGTCCTTTTTCATGTTGTTTTGTTATTTGAAGGTTGATTTTTAATTCTAGGCAAATTATATTTTCTGTTATGATTACAGCATTTTGGACACTGGGTTTGCTCTGGTTGGTAATGGTCTCTGGTTTTGGCAGGTTTTTTTGTTTTTAAACCTGTTTTCTGTTGGCTGAATATTTGTGTGTGTACAGATGGTTAGGGTATAGTGAATCCTGCAGTGGTGGGGGGCTGACTAGGAGACCCCTGAGATTCCTTCCAGCTCTGGGAGTTTCTGACTCGATCTTTTGCCCAAGCAACTGAAGCTGCTCTTAAAATTCTGTGGGGGGAAACTGTCCTCTTTGAAATTCTGTGTTTTAGGGGATGACTTGTAAATGCAATCAAATTCCACCCAAACCATTTTGAATGCTGGATTTTATTTTATTCTTAGTGTTTACCCTTTTAGTGTCTGTCTATAAATTAATCTTTTCTTTTATTATTAGTTTTATGCGAGTCATCCATTTTTCTTGTCTCCATTCTCAAGAGATCTACCGAAGTACCAAACTGGAGTTGATGTGTTGTGACATTGTACGGTACTAAAATACCATAGTTTGCCAGTAGTAAAACCCGGATGCCAGAATTGATCATGTTACATTTTTAGATCTTGAGTAACAAAGCTTGGTTTATTAGTGCTGATTATACTGTGCTTATGGGCTGCTGCTGAAGAAATGAACCTTTGGCAGCTGTGCCATTATTGTAACATTGTGGACAGTGGTGTAGGCAAGGCTTCAGTGGTCCTGAGCTCATGTCCCAATTATGGAGATCTTGTAAGTACAAGGGGGCAGACTCTTCCTAAGCGGCAGTCTTCATAAGACTCCGGGCCAGCCTCAGCCTCCCTTCTCAAAGGTTATGATGCTATCCTGGCTACTGATGACCCCCCACCCCGGAAGGAAACTTTGGGTTGGCAGGGATAGCACATGACCCCTGCCCACTCTGAACACTTCCTTCTTGGCAAAGACCTTTGCAAGTGGTCTCAGCGTCACTAGAAAATTTTCAGAGTGGGCGGGGGGAGGCAGAGAATTGTCCTGCCTCCCCCCACCCACAGGGGGAGTTGAAAAAAAATCCTAGTTGTACTCAGGCTGCTTACAGAGGGCTCCCCTAGGGTCCAGGGACTGGGGTCAACTGAGCCCCCTCACTACATGTTAGCTATGTTCCTGATTACGGAGCTAGTGAATTTTGATGTCTGGCAAGGCAGAACCAGCACACACTGTAGGACAGCGGTTCTCAACTTTCTGTGGTCATGAGCCACTTTTAAAGTTCAAGATTTATGGCAAGCCACAACTTTATTTTGAAAATTAGGGTGGCACTGGGCAGTGCATGAGGGTGTGTTCCCACGGACCTCCACCCATGGAGCTTTGGGCATTGGCGCCTGTTGCTCCGTGCGTGGGTGATGGGTGGAGGTGGATGGAACATGGGAGTGTGTACACACCACCCACCTACCGACTGCAACGTTCCCATGGTCACCCACTGATCCCCCTCCCCCACTGTGGCGTTCAGAGGCGCCCACCCACCCACGTGTGCGAGGGCGGGGTGTCCGTGTGAAAATGGCCTTGTAAGCAAGCAGAAAATAAAGTAGAACCTAACAAAAATTAAACATTTTTGTGTTCTATATTTTTTTTTAGTGTGTCTATAGAAATGTTATCTAGCGCACGCGTAGCGAATTTAAATTAGCAATATAGGGTGTCTTTAGACATAATGTCAACAGGTGTCTGAATGTGTGTCTTGACCTTGATATGAACACCGGTTTGGCCCCATGTTCACCATGTGGCGCTGCTTAGACACACAGCCCTTCTTAGGGCAAATCGGTGATTTGCTCGCCTCCTGATCTCCGCACATAAGTGCCGTCCCCTCGTTCCTGTGTTTTACCTGCTAACATGCCATGCGATATCGCTAGACACAAGGTTGGCCACATGTTCAGCCGGAACACGCAAATTGTCCTTGTGATGCGATGGTGTTCGCACTGCGTGTTCAACAGGTGGCCAAATTGGTGATGGGATTGTTATGGTGTTTACACAAAAGGGTTGTTATAAAGGACTGTCATGCAGAGGGGGAGAGTGCCTTTTATACTAGAGGGGCTCGAGACCATCATGTGGTCTGTTGTTTGAATATGGTGAGCATGCAGAACCCAGTTGTCAGAATGTTCGGAGCCATCTCAACGAACCTTCTTTACAAGGCTACAACCTTCTGATCAGGGCACATGGAGAGGAGTGTTGCTTTTATCTCCCAGCTCGATCTGTGTCCCCTGCTGCTGCTGCACTGAAGCGGAGCACTTACACCTGGGGGGGGGGCGGAGGCTCCGCTGCTCCCCCCCCCTTGCACTGGGCAGGGCCAGCCCCTAGTGTGATCGCTCCGGCGCGCTCCGGGTCAGTGAAAAGTCCTGGAGCTGAGCTCCGGCGCGCTCCCTCCCCCCCCCCCACTACACCCCTGCACACAACGGCCAAATGCGTGCTTAGGGGTTTTGACACCCAATGTTTGTTATGTCTAAAGACCCCCAAAATGCGATACAGTCGCATCTAATCTAAACCTAGATTCTTATCCAATTCTTATCAGTAATTTTCAGGTAAATTTAATTTACTGCCAAAACCTGCAGTACAGCTTCAGATAAATGCCCAAATATGCAGCATTAAAAATGCCACTCCTTTCCCCTTTAGTAGTAGCTCTGGGCTTCTCCCAGCCATTACACTCCCCTCTGCCAGGAGCCTCAGGAGTGCTGGGTGTATTTTTTTTTTTTTTTTAACCTTTTCTTGCCAGTTCTCTCATTGCCATCTCTGTGTTTTGTATTAATTTACTGAGCCGTCCTGAGCAACATGGAAAAGATGTTGTAAATGTTGCTTGCAAGCCGTTGGTTGGGTCAGCCATTGACTGCTGCAGGACTGCTTGAAGTAGACCGGAAAGGAGCACCTGCAACAATGGGTCTAACCTAGCAAAATTACAAGACCTGACTCAACTTGGTAACATCGGGTACTAATAGGTACCCGATAAGTGGCCCTTAGTTCAAGTTTGTTCCCAATTTTCCAGTTGTTTTTTTACCGATTTTCTGTTTCTGCCATGTACCGAGATAGGGAAAATGGTCAGGAACATTCTGAAACACATGTGTGCAAAAAAAAGTGAAACGGTAAAATGGAAAATTGGTTGGTAAAACAGAAAATTCGCAGGTATTACTGATACCATTATCAGTAACGGTAATACCTGGTATTTCAGGCACCAATCGGGCACCCAACAGGTTACCATGAATTTTGTGGGTAGTAAATTATGTCCCTCTTTCTGTTATACCTTAGAAGAGGATGAGAGTAGCATTTATTTATTTATTTTATTTATTTATTTATTTATTAAATTTATACCCCGCCCCTCCTGAACACAGCTTGGGGCGGCTTCCAGTCATAAAATACAATATAAAAAACAGTCCAACACTTAAAATACCATATATAAACATTTAAAATAACATATAAAACAGGGCCTGGGACATAAATTACTTGGGGTAGGGGAATAAAAATCAGCTACCCACCCTCTCTCCAAAGGCCCAGGCGAACAACTAGGTCTTGCATCTTCGCCGAAATACTAACAGGCTTGGGGCCAGGCGGGCTTCCTCCAGCAGGGAGTTCTAGAGACGCGACTTGGCCACCGAGATTATTTAATGATGAAGCTGCTTCTGAATCCATTTAACGATGCTTCATTTAACGATGAAGCTTCTTCTGAATCCAACAGGGACACTTAATATATGCAGCATCTCCCCTGCCTCCCTTGAGAAGACTTTACTGGAAGAAGCAGTTAGACAGACATACAGCACGGTTATTCAGGCAGACATGCAACTAATTTTAAAATTTAAATCCACACTGCAGTGCATAAATGAAAGCCAGTGTAATTTAGTGGCTAAGGTGTTGTGCGTGAACCTAGGAGATAAGGGTTCAAACCCTGTCTTGGCCATGAGCCCACTGAGCTCAACTTGGGCAAGTTGCGATCTCTCAGCCTTGGTTCCTCATCTGTAAAATGGGAATAATAATTTTAACATGGCTGGCCATGGTAGTGGGATGTGAGCGTGTTTATCTCTCCAGGATGAGTACCTCCTATGAGCCAGTCACATTGGATCTTGAAGTGCTTTTATTTACAGTGCAAACCATCCACAATAATTCATGTTCATGCCTGTGGTGGCACTGTCCCAGAAGCAATCCCCATGTTACCTTGATTAGCTCAGGCCCCCTGGTCAGTTCCCCTTAGATGGGCACCTGCTCTCCAGGTCCCCCTGGCCAGACACACTCCCTTCTGAAGGCAGCTAGGAGGCAGAGCCCTCCCTAGTGAACTCCTTCTCTAACTGGGATTCCAAGCTCCTTTTGAGTTCTCAGGCCGGCCTGGCCATGCCCAGGCCCAGCTGAACCTACTCAGGCCCTCAAGTTGAAGAGAGCGGCACGCCTGTGCAAGGGTGAGGTGCTAGTCTCCATTTATTTATTTAGGATTGCACCTGTACCTCCTTTTAGCACCTGGCCCTCTTAGGCCGTTTTTAGACGAGCGCGGTGGCACCCGTGCTTGTTTTTCAAAAGACCCGGCAGGCCCTTCTACACGTGACGCTGCTGCCGAATATGCGCATGCGCGGGTGATGAGCATCCTTTTCCGGCCGCGAACTGACCGGGTCGGCGATCGAGGTCGGTCATACGCGGCCGGAAATGGATGCGCATCACCCGCGCATGCGCGTATTCGGCAGCAGCGTCACGTGCAGAACGGACTGCCGGGTCTTTTGAAAAACAAGCGTGGGCACCGCCGCGCTTGTCTAAAAATGGCCTTAGTATGTGTGCCTGCTCCCTTCCAGCCAGTGTTACTCCCTTAAAGGTCCAGGCTCTGTCAGACAGTTTGTTCCTATTACAATGACCTACCTCATAGAGTTGCTCTGAAGGTGAACTAGGTAAGGATTGTAAAGGACTTTGATCACTGGATGTGCTATACAACTAGCAAATGGGAGCTTAATAAGGTCATATCATACCTGCTAGACCATCAAGTGTCCTTGTTGGTAGAGAGGCAGCGTTGGTGCCATTTTGGAAAAGGGCTGTGCACGTGCAAAATAGTCTGGTGGCCATTTTGTGTATATGCAGTGATTTTAAAAACAAAAAAACCAAAAAAAAACCAGTACACTTTTTTATTGAAAACCCCTGATATATTTTATTCTCTGTAAAGCGCCAGGTACCTCGCTGGTGCTATATAAAAGCTTATAATAATAATAATAATAATTAATGAAAGGGGTTTTTTAAAAACAAAAGTGAATGATGTGCCTGCTGCGCACCCCTGTTATCTGGACCCTGAAATTGCTACGGCTGGTCCTGATCCGTGGGGTGTCAATTTGGATACCGGTGAATAGTGCAGTATCTGGAAGGACAGCAGTGGATACCCCTTTCAGCGCTAGGCCTTACCAAACAGGGTCACATGAAGATGAATTCCAAAACATTTTCAGCACTCAACCTGTATAGGCTGGGGCCATTGAAATGATGGATTGGTTTGAGGAGATTGTTGTTGTTTTTTAAATGATGGATTAAGCCAACCAAAAATCTTCCTAGACCAATTTTTTAAAAAGCAGATTAAAACTTGTCTACTCATGCTTTGAGGGCTGCCCAACTGTGTGCTGAACTGCTTGAATGGTGTTTGTCCATTAAGTATTGTGTAGCTGCAGTACGTATCTCCTTGCTTGCTTTCGGCCTGCAAATGATACTGGCAAATTCGGAGGCTGAGAAGAAGCCAGTATGAAAATGTGCTCTGCCGTATTGCATTTCAAACAAATCAGTTGAATGGACATTTTCTCCTGTCCTGGCAGGACAGTCCTGGCTTGCCAATTTCCTAGATGTGGTCTACTCAGAATTGCTTTCATGTCAAGACTGATTTGTGGTGGTGTTTTTTTAACGAGTTTCTTCCAAGAGCTACTGAATGAGGCAATGTTCAAAGCATATTAATTCTGAGGCCTAGCAATCCAGTGGTTTCCATTCCTCGAATTTGCAGAGCATGGGCCCTCTCTTAACTGTAAAATATTACTCTATATATTTTTTTTATATTGAGACATTCATGTGGGCCTTACCAGTGTAATGTTATAATGCGTGTGTGTGCACGCTTATCTTACTGCAGTAGAGTACACAGCTCTTTGGCATGTGCCATATACCTCGTGTATAAAAAATAAAGGATTGTGGATGGGTTGTGGAGGCTGGGAACAGGAGGGATGGGAGCCAGCTGTGTGGGGTCAGGCGAGTGTGGGCGGATTGGGAGCAGGAGACTGTGGGTGCTGGGAGCTTCTGCTCAAGGCGCGGTGGGTGGGTAAACGTAAAAACATAAGAAATGCCGTACTGGGTTAGACCAATGGTCCATCAAGCCCAACATCTTGCCTCCGACGGTGCCCATTGTCAGTCGCTTCAGAGAAGTACCCAACAGGTCCTAATGGAGTGATCTCTTCTGTTGTTCACTCCCAGCTCTTGATTTCCGGCATTACATCCCCCAAACTATTTGGACAGTAGCCATTAATGTATGTATCTTCCAAGGACTTATCCAATCCTTTAAAAAAAACAAAACCCCAACCCAGATATGCTACTGGCCTTGATCACTACCTCTGGCAACAAATTCTACAAGTCAAAGACTCTTATTTCTTTTAAACCTGCGGCAGTGTTATGGAGTGTCCCCTAGTACTATTTGAGAGGGTAAACAACTACTCCCTGTTTACTTGTTCCACTCCACCCATGATATAAACTCCTATCCGAGGGGTCTGGGAATGGGACACAAGGATGGGGGACATTTGTTCAGGGCTGGGATGGAAGGGGGCGGGGGGGACTGGGAATGAGCTTCAGGTGTGTGGGGGCATCTGCCAGTCCAGGTATGTGGGGCTAGGAATGGGAGGGGTGGGGGCATCTGTGTGGTAGCGGGGGGGCTGAAACACGCAGGTGAGGGAAGAATCATTTGTACAAAGCCAGGCAGTTGTGGATGATGGGGTTGACTGAGGAAGGGAGAGGACATCCGTGCTTGGGTAGAAGTGAGGGTTGGGAATGGGCCCAGTGTGGGGCTGGGTGGATGGAGGCGTGGGGAGCAGATGTGGGGGCATCTCTGGCCCAGGTTCATACTGAGTCAGCAGGGAGAATTTAGTGCATTCCCATTTCAAAAACCAGGGAATTCTTAACACCACTCTTAAAGAGGAAGGTTTTTTTGGTCTAAGGGGAACCTTAACAAACCTAAGCACCAGAAAGCATGGACATTGCAAGTTCAGGCTTCCATCTTAACTCGCATGCCTTCTAGGCAGTAAAGCTCTTCGTACAGTCTCCCGTATCGTGCTTGCTTATAACTGACCGAAGGAGAACTGTAGCAGTGAACGTGGGTGCTGGCAGATTTTGGATTTGCCACGAGGCTCAAGGTTGCTTCAGTCAGTGTGTGTGTACGCACCTGGGATCGGGGCCTATCACTATTACTCTGGCAAAAAATAAAATGGGGAGCTGCTAAAGTAGAACAATGCGATGCGATTTTACGACTTCTCCTGTGAACCCGGGTTGCAATAAAGACATGCAAAGTGTATCGAGGGATCATGCCCCCGTATGCAGGTAGCTCAATCCCAGCTGGGGTCCTGACCCAGAGTTTGGGAAGCTCTGTTCTATGTTCTTTTGCCAGTTTGACACCCAATTCTGCATTTATTGGCTCGGTATCTGAAGCTGTAGTTCAGATCTTGGCAGTAAATTACATTTACCTGAAACCTACTGATAAGTATCTAGGTTTATCAAACGAAGCTACATCACATTATGTTGCTAATGCACAGGGAAAGATAAGGCTAGTTAGGCTGACTTCTCAAACCCACACCTGTGAATGTTGCAAAGGACAGCCAAATCGGACCCTTGCTAGTGTGCTCATAAATGCTTTTATTGATTATTTGTCCATTTGCACAAAGACGCCTCCCTGTGGAACTTTTTAAAAGGTCTGTCAAAGGGGCGTGTCCTCTGGGAATCGACTGCAGTAAGATAAGCTTTTTAAAAAGTAACAACAAAGTGATTGGGTTTCCTGAAGTGTTTTTTAACGTTCTTATCAGAGGCAATCAGTTTAGTAGAAAGTGTAGAGGCCAGGAGGAAATGAAACAATGAAGGGGAGAGATGATGGCCATGTATTTATTTATTTTAAACTCTGTACCTTTTGTACTCCTGGAATTTTCACACAATGTTAGGTTCAGAAGAATAACAGTAACAAATAAATAAATGTCAGTCTGTCTTGAACTAGGAAGCCCATTGGGCCGGTGTGGCTAAGGTGCTCCTGTTCTTGAACTATGTTGCCCACGGTTTGGTCTGGTTTGTAAGGGGTTCCATTCAGGGTTTCCTCAAAAAAGCCAGGGCTGTTTTTAGACAAATCTGAACTAAGAAACAACTAACCAAAGTAACCGGACAAAAAGGACGGCTGAACCAAAGGGAATGACCAACGAACCAAACAATAACCAACTTACAGCATGAGCCTCATACCTGATGAGGATGATTCAGATCAGAGCACCTAAATCCAACAGATATCACATTCCTGTGTTGCATATTCCTTTCATCTTATACTGAAATGTGTTTGTGTGCCTTTTTAAACAGGCTTGCAAATGATGTCCCTCCTGGGCCTCTTCTCTGAGACCCCCAGTCTCGCCTTCTCTGAAGCAAGCCCCTTCCTAACCCACTCCCAGGTTGTCCCCAGCTAGCTAGATAGCTGGTCCTTACTGAAACATCCATGGCAAGGTCTCAGTTGAGCTTCCAGCTTGGCTCTATATAAGCCTCTGCTGAGATGGAGCTGATTAGATTGTAGGCCAGGCCTCTGCAACCTTGCTAAGGCCTAGCTTCTGCAAGGACTTATCATAGTGCCTTGTCAACCACTCATGCACCAGAAAAGTTACCCTTTCCATCCAGTGTTTCCAACGGTGGTGGGCAATATCTTTCAGTGTTCAATAATGGATTATGTCCGAGCCCTCCCCTGCCCCAGAAGCAGAGACAGCCCCGTCAGTCCAGGGGCTCCCGTTCCTGGACTCACCTTACTAGAAATCAGGCAGAGAAACAACAACCTTGCCAGTTCCTTTGACTCCAGTGTGATCCAGAGATAAGAGTGTGGTCGCCGTGTTGGTCCCAAATGACAGAGAGACAAAGTGGCTCGAATGATCTCTTCTATTGGACCAACTGTTGGTGGAAATAAGCAAGCTTTTAGGCCATGCAGGGCCCTTCATCAGGCCCTTCCTATGCCCTAGATGCCTGAGGAAGGGCCCTGTGTGGCCTGGAGGCTTACTTATTTCCACCAACAGTTGGTCCAATAAAAAATATCATTCAAACGACTTTGTCTCGACTCCAATGTGGGCAGCCATATAGGTGACTGGGGGATTAGTCGACGGACCAGGCAGAGCACATGAGCAAGCTAAAGGAAACCCTAGTTTGGGGAAGGAGAGAAGCTAACTATTGCCCTGCTGGTGGCATGGGCCTGTGGGAGCATACTGGACCGTGCCCCTTTCTTCCTGCTTACATCGCTTCCTGCAGCGGTACGTAATTAAGGCACCTGGTCACCTCTCCCCTCAAGTACTATAAAAGCTATCAGCCCAGAGTGCGCTGGGCTGGTTATCTGTAGCTGAAAATCTGACGCAGCTGCTAGGTTCCCTCTCCCAAACCAGGGTTTGGTGGTCCCTCTCCTTGAATCTCTGCTCTTCTGTTTATCGGTTCTCCTCCTCGCTTGGTCCATCTGTAGCTAGCTTCCTGCCTCCTCTTCCTTTCATTGCTCATTCCTCCCCAAACTCAATGTTTTCATCTAATCTCTTTGCCTTTCCCTTCTCCTGTGTCTTGCTATGCTAGTGTTTGGGGTTGCAATCCTTCCTTTTCCTTTACATCCTCTACTAACTGTTGGTTTTGGTTTTCACCTATAAAGCCCTAAACGGTCTGGGCCCTGCCTATCTGTGAGACGGCCTCACCTCTTGGGTACTGGACCGGCCCCTGCAGTCATCGGGGGATGCCCTTCTTCTGGTCCCCCAAGTCTTCCGGGGGGCCTTGCAGGGGAGGGTGTTCTCGGTGGCCGCATCAAGGCTGTGGAACTCCTTTCCGGTGGGGATGCATCTGGCCCTGGACCTTCCCTCCTTTTGTAAAAGCTGTAAGACTTCGCTGTTCCGTCAGGCATTTGGCGGGGGAGATGGGTAGAGGGTGGGGGAGGAGAGGGATGGGGGGATTGTCACAGGTTGGAGGTTCACACCCCTACTTTACCGGGTTTGAGTGACTCAGTTTCCCTTGCGTACAGCCCACTTGAATCAGTTTTTCTCTGATTCAAGCCTGGCTGATTCAAGCCTGCCGCAGGGACAACCCCTTTGTCGTCACCCAAGGGTCCGATCCTTCCCGTTTACAGACCCTTTAATCTCTGGGTTCGCAAGAGCTTGAGAGCCCTTGTTGCTCACTTGTGTTCCAATGTTAGACACAGACACTTCTTCATAAAGATAAGAAGTCAGTTTATTGATTACATAAGCAAGATTGTTGATACAGAGTGGTTACTAGAAATCAAAGGTAAATATAATGCATTCCTATATCTATACTTGTTGAGTTTCTAAATAAGAATCTTACTCTACTAAAGTCCATTTAGGTTCATCTCAGTCCTTGATGTAAGCGACTGGGTCTTCAATCTTAGAGTTGCTAGAAAGCAAAGTCCTGGTCTCAAACCATAGTTTCCAGCCTTGCTGGCTGGCAGGATCCAGGATGCAGATGAGATTGCTCAAGATGGCTCTGACCAAGCAAGAGAGAAGATGGCTTAATGGCCCTCACTTAAGTACCTTTCATGGTCTCTTTGTTTTGGCTTTCCCACCTTGGAGAAACCTGAGGTCCATCACGTAGGCAACCCAGGCAAACCTGAAGGTTGATTTGCATCTCCCAAGGGTTCTGTCTGGCCAGGGTTCCCAATACACATTCTTTTTATCACTTTGCATTTCCTGGGGTTTCGTCAGTGTCAGTCCTGATTTGAGTTTTACAGGTCTCAGTTGTAACATTACATACATTTTGCACCTTTTGCTTTACATATTTACTAGGCTTGTAGTCTACATGTAGACCAGTATCACACGTGTGTAACCCTATGTTTCTCTGTGACAGCCCCCCGTAAGACAGCCTATGCAGTGGGCACGACAGAGTCCCGTAACATGCTTAGACTGGTGTGTCCTACCGGTGTGTGTAGGGATATCAACCCCCCCTACCTCATTTCCATGTGTTTGAATCCTATTAAAGTTAGACCTTTGGTTGTCCAAACCCTCTGTCAGCTCTGTGGGGCTATCATGTTCACGTGTTTTCCACCATGTCCTCAGGATTCAGTGTTTCTGGGTTCACTCTCTCGTAGGGGTCTACCCTGAGGTGTCTGTGTCCCTCCGCCCCGTGTTGCATGTGGGGTTCCTGTGGCCCATACCCTTCAAGGTACATCCGTAGGTGTTTGCATAAGACTGTGACAAATGGGTGGGAACGCCATGTTAACAACCTTTGTTCCCCAGTTACAAACTTTGGACATGGTTCCAGATTATCTGGCAGCCTGTTTTTTATTGACTGTATGTCTGTTCCCCTTGGCATAACTTCTTTGTCTGATTTACCTGGGCTATCCAGACTGTAGATCAGAAGTATTATTAGGAGACCCAAGAGGGAGTGTGGAGTAAGTGTGGTACCTTTTACACTACTGAGCACCCCCCCCCTTCTGTTGTCTGTGTAACTCTGCATTTGAAAACACTTTTCACCAGGAGGAATGCTGTAATTCCCAGTGGGTAGACTGTTGTCCTTTGTCATTTGCATTTCCCTCATGGTTGTGATGCTGTGTGTGGATGTCTTTGCATTCAAATCAATCACCCAGCCAAAAACTGCTTCTGTGAAGGGGCTATTGTCAGCAGCCTTTCTTGTGCCCTGCCCCCAAGTTCTGTTTGTACCTCCAGGATCCCCTAGGTCCATATAACCATGTATTTCTCCTTCTTGGGAGTCTGACTTTGTGACCTGGGTGTGAGAACCCCCAAGTGTCCCCTCAGACCTCCCCACACAAGGGGAGGATTCCCTTGAGGATTCAGTTTACCAAGTGCAGCGGCTTGACCCTGGACACTCTTAACCGTTTTCTCCCCTCCAGTCTCTACTTCAGCAGCGTTTCCTTGCTCCTTCTTAAGTAAGGCAGAGGTACACACTTCACTCTTAGACTAATGCTCCTGGCCTTTTAGGACTACAGGGTAGTGCATTTCTATCCCTGGGGAAGAGACACCCATCGTTCCCCCCTCCATCCCAGGAAAGGTTTCCTGTACCTTCCCGCCTTCTCTCAAGGTAGAATCCTCCACCTCCTGGCTTGCCTGTAACACCTTGGGTTCAGTTAGCCACTTCCCACCTTCTCTTAAGGTAGGACAACAAACCTCCAGGCCATCCTGCAACCCCCTGGGTTGAGTATGGGCATCTGCAGCCTCTAACTCTCCCCCCGTGGTGGTTACTTGGTTTGATTCTGCAGAATTTGGTCCCTCCTGTGTAAGGTGGGGTGCCAAGTCCTGGGCTTCAGAATCAGGTTGACTCATTTGCTTCACTCCCTTCAGTTCCCCATGTGAGACAGGGACATGCAGTTCACTCCCCGAGGCTTGTCCTCCCCTGCCTTCTGGCTGGTTTGGGGACTCCTCTTTGGGGTTTTCCTGCCCCTGAGTGGAGTTCACAGGTTGGAGTGCAGGATCTGTAAGGCTGCTAGAGCCTTCCTGTAACCCTTCCCCTCCACTAGGCTTGCTCTCTGTGTCCCCATGTTCCAGGGGTAGAGGTGCAACTTGTTTAGGGCTCTCTGAGTCTTGTTGCCCCTCACCCTCCCTTCCCGGGTTGTTCTCCGGCTCCCCGTGTTTCTGGGATTGTGCTTTTTCCACCCTCCCATCCAGCATCCATTTGTTTATAGCATTCCCCACCAACATTTCATTTTCTGCCCTTCTGGGGAGTACATCCACCTGGATGGGCCCCGTTGAGCCCTCACATTCTAAATCTACAGTTGCTGTGGGCAAAATATCCTTGATTCCCGTTGCCAGGGATACCACAACCTTTCTATGAGTGTTTATTTTATGTTTGGGGATCAAGTCCTCCCGTACCATAATCATGTATGCTCCATTGTCCAATATCCCCATGCAGTTTACCCCGTTTACCTTAGCAGGTTTTCGTAGCAACTGATGCCCTGTGGGTGGGTTAGGGATAATATAGCAATCATCAACACCTCTGGGGACGGGTTGAAGTACAGACACAAAATTCACACTGACAGTCCCAGTAATCTCATCAGACTCCCTTTTAGGGCCATGAAACTCCCTTTTGGGGGGCAGTCTCGTACCATATGCCCTATTTGCTTACGGTTAAAGCACTGCCTTGAATCATTAGTAGAGGATTGGGAGGTATGTGTTCTTTGGAGTCTGGATGATCCCTGTCTCCCCCCACCTCCATTCTCATTTGGTTTGTTCTGGGTCAAGTTTCCTTGCTCAGATTGTGGATTTTTGTACCCATTCTGCTTCTGGTAAAACCCTTGTTTGGATTCCCCCCCCATTATTTGGTTTCTTTTCCCCATAAGCTAAGATAGCATTTTCGGTGAATGCATCCGTCCTTGTCCCTGCCTCTTTGAGATTTGTGATCTCCTTATTCCGCAGGTGTACTTCTAAATTCGGGCTACACAAAGTATAGAACTGTTCGAGCAATACAGAGTTAATAATTTGTTCCTTAGTGGCATTCCCACATGCATCTAACCATTACACCCCATATTGTTTCAACATATTACAAACATCTGAATATGACATACCCTCTGCCTTCTTAAAGCTGCGTAATTTTTGGCGAAAAGTTTCTTAAGTAATCCTGTAAGCCTCAAGAACTGCCTTTTTGAAAACATCAGAAGTCAGCACTGGATTCTCCTCCATTTTTGTGTTGTAGACCTCTTTCTGCTTTCACTGGGAGTTTGGGTAACACTAATTTGAGCCACATTTCACCGAGGATCTGTTCTTGATGAAACACATGAAGCACGGTTGTGAAGTAATTATCTATGCATTGATTGTCATCGTATAGTGGAATCAATGGGGCGTAGTCCCAGATTCTGCCTCCAGCATTGTTTCCCGTGTTGCCTACTGGAAGGAGTTGAGGGTTCATTCCTAGGGCTGCCTGTGTCTTCAGGATTTCAATTTGGTGCTGTCTTTGTTTTTCGTTGTCCTCCTGTTTCATTCTCTCCAGTCTGAGCTCATGTTCCATTCTTAGTCTGGCTATCTCGAGTTCAGAGTTTGAGCCGTGTCCCCCCTGGTTGCCTGTCAGTTGGAAAGGGGTTTTGAGGCATGTTTGGCAGCGCATCTCCATCTACTGGTTGCTGGTCAGATGGAGAGGGGTTTGGAGGGGGATTTGCTGCCCCCACTCCATTCCCTTCCGTTCCATTCGAGCTCATCTCAAATTCTCATATCAGCTGCTTCAGTTGCTGTTTAGTTTTCCCTTCTGCTTCGAGGCCTCTCTTTCGGGCTTCCCTGCTCAGCTCTGACCTTCTCAGGTGGTGAAAGTGCTTTGGGAGCCCTATTTTGTTTACTGTCCCTGACCCAAAATCAAAACTAAAACAACAAACTCAGTGCACTCTGTTCAAGAATCTGCTTATTCCACTCTCTCAGAGCTGAGTTCCCAACTCCAGGACTTTCACTCTCTGCAGGTATGGGATTTACTCCCCTCAGATGATTCCAGTTGCCTGGCTATCCTCCTCTACTTTCTATACATTGGTTCACAAACTGAGCTTGATCCTTCTCGTTGGGTGCCACTGTCACAGGTTGGAGGTCCGCACCCCCACTTTACCAGGTTTGAGTGACTCCGTTTCCCTCACGTACAGCCCACTTGAATAATTTTGTCTCTCTGGCTGATTCAAGCCTGCTGCGGGGACAACCCCTTTGTTACCCAAGGGCCCGATCCTTCCCGTTTACAGACTCTTTAATCTCTGGGTTCGCAAGAACTTGAGAGCCCTTGTTGCTCACTTGTGTTCCAATGTTAGACACAGACACTTCTTCATAAAGATAAGAAGTCAGTTTATTGATTACATAAGCAAGAT
>QEPC01001301.1:2629513-2659083 GCA_003113815.1 Sphenodon punctatus
ATTTCATTGGTTTCAATGGGGACACAGCGCCCCATTGAAACCAATGAAATAAATCCGGTACCGGCATACCGGATTTAATCCGGGAATCCGGTTTTCGTAGAACCGGTAACTGGTAAATCCAGTAGCCGGTAATGGACCCGGGGTCCCACCACTACTGCCTGTGCCTTGTGCACGCACATGGTGCGACCGGCCCAGAGCTGCTGCTATCACACACGCAAGACACCCAAAATGCAGCCAGCCTGTTTAGCGCATTATGCTGTGAAAAGAGACCTATATATAACCAGTTCACTTGTGCCCCCATAATCAATTCACGCTGCCCCCACCCCATAACCAGTTCATTTGCGCTCCCGTCCCCCATATAATCAATTCATGCTACCCCCACCCATAACCATTTAATTTGTGCCCCCAGGGCAGCGTGAATTAATTATATGGGGTAGCGTATAATTCTGAATACAGTGTAAGACCTAGCTGTTCTGCCAGGGCTTTGGGGAGGGAGATGAATAGGGTGGGTTAGGGTTGGGGGAGTATCTGGTGTTCCACTCTTTTAATGAGTTTATAGGTCCTAATAAGTTTTTTTTTAATAAGTTTTATAATTGTTTTAAGTATTATATTTTAATTTGTTGAAGTGTGTTTTAAATATGCTGTGAGCTGCCCTGAGCTGCTATTGTGAGCAGGAGGGCGTGGGCTATAAATGCATTGAAATAAATAAATATGCCGATGACACCCACCTGTATTTGTTATGTCGCTCGTATTCACCATGACTTCGATTCCGCAATTAATACACTGGGGGAACTGGAGGTTATGGAAGCCTTGTCTTGTCCGGTTTTGTGGGATCAATTTCAGTCAGTGACACCCGCCGATACGGTTGGTGTTCTTGGGGCTGTTAGGTCCACGACTTGTGAATTAGATCCTTGCCCGTCCTGGCTGATTAAATCTTGCTGGGAGACAATAGGGCCGTTGCTGGCTGGGGTGGTCAATGCCTCCGTTTGGGAGGGCAGAGTGCCGAGCTGTCTCAAGGAGACAGTGGTTCGGCCTCTGCTCAAGAAACCATCGCTTGACGTTGACTCCCTCGCCAGCTATCGGCCTGTCTCTAAACTTCACTTTTTAGGGAATGTTGTCGGATGGGTAGTGACTCAGCAGCTGCAGGAGCATCTTGACCACATCGGTTTTCTGGATCCCTCTGTCAGGATTTCGTCCGGGGTATGGCACCAAGACTGTGCTTGTGGCTCTGGTGGATGATCTGCGCCGGGAAATGGACTGGGGTCGTTTGACCCTGATGGTTCTATTAGATCTTTCGGCTGCATTTGATACTGTTGATCACGAGATGTTGGTGACGCGACTGCGGGACTGTGCAGGGGTGGGCGGGACTGTTCTCGAATGGTTCTGCTTTTTCCTGACTGGTAGAAACCCACTGAGTGGTTCTTGGGAAGGTTTTTTTATTGTACAGAGACCCCTCATGTGGAGTCCTGCAGGGTTCGGTTCTGTCCCCTCTCCTGTTCAACGTATACATGCAGCCGCTCGGTGATGTGATCAGAAGGTTCAGCATGCGGTGTCTCTCTTTTTCAACCGACCCAGGCCCTTCAGTCTCGGTGTTGACTCGGTGTTTGATGGCAGTGGGGGACTGGATGAGGGCTAACCGACTGAGGCTGAATCCTGACAAGATGTTGGTGGTGGTGGTGGGTAAATAGAGGTGGTGGCCCCTGTTATTGGTGGGGTCTGCCCTCCATTGGTATCCTAGGTACAGAGGCTGGGGGTGCTCCTCGACAACAGCTCTGCCTGGATGTCCAGGTGGAGGCTGTGGCGAGGAGTGTCTTCCGCCAACTACATGTGGTGCGACGACTTCGGCCATTTTTTTCAGACTCTGACCTGGCCACCGTCATCCATACTTTCATCACCTCTAGATTGGACTGTTGTAATGTGCTCTACGTGGGGCTACCCTTGGTGACGGCTTGGAAACTGCAGCTGGTGCAGAATGTGGCAGCCCATCTTTTGGTAGGACTGGACCTCTGGGAGCATATTACACCAGTGCTTTGCTCTCTGCGCTGGCTGCCGGCAGTTTTCCGGGCCTGCTTCAGGGTGTTGGTCTTGGCCTATATAGCCCTAAACGGCCTAGGCCCTACCTATCTGCGGGACCGCCTCACTCCCCGGGTGCTGGATCGGCCCCTGCGGTCATCTGGGGGTGCCCTGCTCAAGGTCACCCAAGTCTTCCGGGGGGCCATGCAGGGGAGGGTGTTCTCGGTGGCTGCACCACAGCTGTGGAACTCCCTTCCAGTGGAGGCCTGGTTGGCCCTGGATCTCCCCTCTTTTTGGAGAAGCCGTAAGACCTGGCTGTTCCACCAGGCATTTGGCAGGGGAGATGGGTGAGGGGGTGCAGGATTTTTGGGGTGTGGGGTATCTGTCTTCCTCCTTTTAGTTGGTTTTAATTGTTTAATGTTTTGCAAATTGTAAGCTGCCCTGAGCTGTCTGTGGCAGGAGGGTCGGGGTAGTAAAAATTAAACATTAATAAAATAAATACATTTTCATCCAACCCAGGACCTACTGTCTCGGTGTTTGGCCGCTGTGGGGGATTTGAGGAGGTCAAGTCGATTGAAACTCAATCCCAATAAGATGGAGGTGATGTTAGTTGGTGGGACTGGTGATCTGGGGGAGGAGGTTTCCCCCATTATTGGGGGTATCTGTCCTCCTTTGGCTCAGTCTGTGCGGAGCCTAGGGGTGCTCCTGGATTTGCAGCTACGTCTGGATTCCCAGGTGTTGGCTGCGGCTAGGGGCGCTTTTCGCCAATTACATCTGGTGAAAAGGCTACGCCCATGTCTCAGACGCCAATCTCATAACTATCATCCGTGCGTTCCTCACTTCAAGGTTGGATTATTGCAATGTGCTCTACGTGGGGCTGCCCTTGGTGATGGTTTGGAAGCTGCAGCTAGTGCAGAATGTGGCAGCCCATCTCCTTACTGGAGTCGGCCGCAGGGAGCATATATCACCTGTACGCCAAGCACGGCACTGGCCGCCTATTGTTTTCTGGGTCCAATTCAAGGGACTGGTATTGACCTATAAAGACCTTCACGGCCTAGGCCCTGTTTATCTAAGCGATCGCCTCGCCCCCTGGGCCCCTGCAGTCATCTGGGGCGCCCTCCTGGAAGTCCTGCATTATTGGCAGGTTTGGATGGAGAGGAGGACGTTCTCGGTGATTGCGCACTCATTTTGAAATTCCCTCCTGTTGGAGGTTCACCCCAGCCTGAAACTGTAAAACCTGACACTTCCGCCAAGCGTTTGGCAGGGGAGGGTGGATGGGTTAGTTGGGTTGGGGGGGAAGATATCTTCATTTTATGTTTGGTGGTGGTGGTTTTATATATTTGTATTTATATTTATATTATAATTTTTGTTTTAAAAATTGAATTTGTAAGCTGCCCAGAATTGCTTTTGTGAGCGGAGCAGGGTAGAAATAAATATAAATAAATAAATAAATAAAATAAATGTGTGTCAGGAGTGGAAACAGCACAAATCTTGTCAAGAAGAAAGCAGAAGTGGCCATGGATGCTCTAATATGTATCCCTCTCAGCTGCCAGGGAAAGTTTTTTGATTAGGAAGTGTCTTATGTAACTGCTGTACGGCTCATAATCCACTTGTTTCAGATGGGAAGGCACCCAAAAAATCATGGCAGTCCCTGTCTCCTTGCATGTCTCATCACGGTTTCTATGCAGTCTGGCATGGGTGTGTCGAATAGTCGGATTGGCTTGAGGGAGACGGGAACGTGCCGCTACAGCACTCTTTCAAGGCCTCTGCGCTCGCTGAGGGTTTGGAACTTTTCATGTGTGTTGCACTTTCTCTGAACTGCTAATCGGGGCTGTTAGCATGTCTGAGCAAAATCCATGCATTATCGGAGTAAGAACCGAACATGCAGTGCAGGGTATGTTCTCCTTTGGGAAGGTACCTGCCAGGTTCTGGTGGAAGAAAGGTTTTGAACCGTTGTCTGCCAGGGCTTGGGGGGTAGCCTCCTTACCCATTCAGTCACCAGGACTCCTTGGTGTTCCCCTGGAACCTCCTGCTTCTTCATCCCAGCACTCTCTCTGATTGGCTGGGCCCTGTGTCCCTATTGGCTGTCCTGCTCTATATAGAGAACCCACAGGAAACCGTGTCTTCACAACACGGATGCAGCTCAGACCAGCCTGTGGCTAGAGACTCTGGTGGTCCCAGACCCTGCCTGCCTTCCCCACCCCTGGAGACTCAGTGCTGGACTCTGGCACATGCGGAGCCAGATTGGATTAAGCTCTCGCTGTACCTGGATCAATCCAATGCACTAAATCAGATGGGGGGGAAGGGAGGGTCTAAATCAGGGGTGGAGGAACCTCAGACCTGGGGGCCAAATGCAGCCTGCAGCTAGATTTTATTTGACTCCTAGATCCAGTTTCTATCCCCAATGCTTCCAGTGTGCACCCTAAATATAATAGAGTTGGGAAAGGCTGATATTGGCCACTTCAGGATTGGAAATGAACTTTTAGGACAAACAAACAAATCCCGGATGGTTTATTTGACTTTCATTAATAATTTTCCTGCCCCACCCTCTGCACCAGCCATTCTATAGATACAATCACAAGAACTCCTATTTTCTATTCAGTCGTCGAGACAATAGAAACCGCTTGGATTTCTGTCTTGCCTGACGAAGGATCCTGTGAGGTCCGAAAGCTTGCAAACCTCCCCCAACCTAACTTGGTCCAATGAAAGATCTCTCTACACTACTTTGTCTCTACGACCTGTTTTTGGGACCAACACGGTCGGCAAACACACTCTCTCTGTTTCTATTCAGTCACAGAGAGGCAGGTTAGTCCGGTGGTTGGGTTGCTAGTTGAATAGGTTTTAGCCGGCTGGCCCATGGCTGCATGAGTGACCCAGCGTCCGATTCCGGGCCGCAGGAATAGGGTGCGAGACGCCTTTGGCTGGGCTGTCGCCGCTGCCGGGTCTCTGCTGCTGCACCCACCGTCTCCGCTCTGCTGCCTGAGGGCACTGGCACTCTGTTTGGAGTCAGTGGACTCTGTGCCTGGTTGCATGTTGCTGCTCTGTGCTGCTGTCACCATGCCACTCGTACGCGTCGCCCGGCCACACTTCCTACCGCCGGCCAGCAGAGGAACTTGCGTAATGCCATGTGCAATTCCTGTGGCTGTGGGGGAAGACATGATTGGATTAAAACAAAAACCCGGCGGGGCTCTTTTAATCCAATCAGGGCTGGCTGCCAGCCCCCAACTGGATTTTAAAAACCCCACAAACCTTTGCCTGCTGGACCGGCCCCAATGACGTCACTGGGGCATTGGCCCACCGGGAAATTTCCCGGTAAGGAGAATGGCCAATCTGCCCCTGGTGAGAACCAGAAATTCTCGTATGGATTTGGTTATTTTGAATGCAAACGTGGTGGGGGGAGTTTCCACAGCCAGGTATAGTCTCAATCAAATGGCAGTGTTTGAGAATTGCTTTTTAAATTGCTGTTGATCCTGGATTAAAAGTTATTGAACAACACATTCTGTCTACAGCTTTCCTTTCTTTTGGAACTAGAAGAGATTCACGGGACGTATTTAGAAATTTGAAGAAACTCCTTCTCAATAACCTTTCAGAGTACCCTCTTTTTTTCAAATTATTCATCAATTAGCCTGCTTCAAAAAGGTGATCTGGTTGCGACAATTCCACCTTATCCTTAATAACTGGCTATAGGGTAAATTCTCCTTTAGGTATTTTGGATGGTTACTGGAGAAGTGCAGTAAGGAATTTGTATCAGTACTCTTCCTGTAGGTATGAGCAGAAATGGTGCCCAAATTATACTCAATTGTAATATCCAAAAAATGGACCCTGTAGGTCCCCTGGAAGTAGAGACAACAGCAGGTCCTGGGTGATTGTCGTGTGGTAAGGCTAGCCCTGAGAGAGTCCCTTGGTCCCCACCATGTTCGGATGTGGTTCCATTGCAGAACTGTGATGTCATGATGCTCCGATGGAGGCATGGCCACAATGGGTGGAGAGACCCTTTGCCATGCCCTCTTTTGACATGGCTCCTCCCCTTTTCCGGTCAAAGCATCTGAGAATGAGACATCCCTCCAGCTGCCAGCATGCATGAGTTGCATGGGTGTGCTCTTCACATTGTTGCTATGGGTGCTGGACAACCCGTGGAACCCCCTCTTCTGCAAAAAAAACAAAACAAAGCCCCAAGTATGTAAAGCCTGTTGATCAATCAGGATTGCGACTTCAAGTGCACCTGGCATGACAAATTTGGGGTGTTTGGGGGAACTCCTGATGTTAATTCCAGCTTAATCCTGCAATAACAGTGGAAGGAAAGTCATTTCCCTACCCCGAGAAAGCAATCTTGCATTAGCAGAAGCATGGCTTCCACGTCAGCAGAAGTAATAATTCCACTCTATTCCGCACAGGTGAGACGTCACCTGGAGTATTGTGTCCCGTTTTGGGCACCTCGTTTCATGAAGGACATTGACAAATTGGAGAGGGTTTGGAGGAGGGTGACAAAGATGGTAAAAGGATCTGAAAAATAAGTTCTCTGAGGGAAGATTGAAGAAACTGGGTATGTTTAGCCTAGCAAAGAGAAGACTAAAGGGAGACATGAGAACAGGCTGCCGCCAGGAAGACAGCAAGAAACTGTTGTGCGTTCCTTCGGAGGACAGGGCTAGAAACAATGGGCTCAAGTGACAGAGAAGGCAGGGTTTGGTTAAATATTAGGGATGGGCATTCCCTTTCGATCTGTAACTGCTCGCAGTGGGCTGTTATGGATCATTCTGCCCCAAACCATAACATGCCTGCTGCGGTTCAATTCTAAGCTACGGAAAAATAAAATTAAACTTGCTGTGTATGCGCAAAATGGCTGCTGGACCACTAGATGCATGTGCACCCTTTGGGGGCGGTGACGGGCAGTGTCGCTGCCCTTTTCCAAAATGGCAGCCATGCCGCCACCTTCATTTTAGAAGAGGTTGTGGATGTGCAAAATGACCGCCGTGGTCCATTTTGCGCAGTTTTAAAAAAGCATTTTAAACTTTTAAAAATTATTTTAAAGGGTTTTTTAATTGATTTAAATAGGGATCCCTATGTATTTAAAAATCTGGAAATTTCAGGATCCAAAATGGAACCGAATCACAATTTCCTCCAGCCCCTATTTAAATATCAGGCAAAACTTCCAAAGGAACATGCGTCGAGGTCGAAGACTCTCCTTTGCTGATGAAGGTTTTCAAGAAGACGCTGACAGCTGCCCGGAGGGCGGGGGGCGTAGTTGTAAAACCTCCTGCATCCAAGCAGTGGGGTTGGACTAGATGCCCTTTGTGGTCCCTTTTGGAACTGTGATTTCCATGGCAGTTTGCGCCCTACAGCTGCTCTTGAGTTCTAAAATGCCCGAGCTGCCAGCAGCACCAAGCAGATCCCTCCCACTTTTGAATTTACCTGCTGTCACCTCTCTGCTTTGCATCTCTCCGATCTCCGCAGCGGAAACCGCTGCTCCTTGGCTCTCTAGGGGATTTACAACCCCCCCCCCCCCCCGCGGTCCCTTTCCAAACGAACACCCTGGGCAGAGCTGCTCTAAAGATGCCTGTATGACTCTGCGCTGCCCCTGTGTGCTGCCTGGCTGCAGACCCGCAGAGACAGACACCCGGCATCCAAGCGCCTCCCAAAATGGCAAACTTAGTGCCCCTGCTCGCAAGTGACAGCAAAGCAGGAAAAAACGTGAGTAGAGCCACGAGGCTGGGCAGAGTGAAAGCCAATTGCTGCTGCTGCTGCTGCTGCTGCTGCACCACCCATGGCAGAGGGCTGGAGGTGGGGCTCTGCTCCCTGGCTACTTAGCAGTAGTGCCCTAAATCCTGCAGGGATTGTCCAAGCCAAAAAGAGTGTGTGGTTGAAGAGAGAAACTGAAACCAAGGGGGGGACGACTAGCTGCTGCTGCTGCTGCTGCTTTTTGCACCTTAGTGGATCCGTAGAAGCCAGACACAAAGACAGCATGGGGCAGACAGACAGCTTTTGGGTTTGCACCCTAGTGGAGCACAGTGGGGCTCCACTAGGGGGGCACAGGGAACAGGGGGGGCACTAGTGGGGCACAGTGACTGTGGGACAGCTTTGCCTTCGCTCGTGTGTGTGTGTGTGTGTGTGTGTTTGCCAACAGTTCAGGAAACGGATCTCTCTTAGATCCCCCTCTTGCAGAGTGTTTTGGTGCTGCTTGTTCTAGCTGGCGTGAGAGACAGCTGTTAGACAGCCTAGCTAAATATGCTGCCCTGACTGAGTGCCAGGCAGAGGAATGCCCCCAAAGGAGAAGCGGAAGAGATCTGCTGAATTTAGGCGAGTTGTAAGGTGTGCAGAGTAACAGGGAGGACCGTTACCCCTCTAGGTTTCTGAGGCTAAGAGGGGTAAGAGGCAGCTTTGTAGGAGTAAGGAAAGTACAACTTTTATTTTCTAGCTGTGTCCATTGCAGCAAAGACTGGAGGGGAGAAGATTGGGACTTTATCCCAGATTCCGAAGATTAACAATTCAACCAAGAAATCCAGCTCTAAAAATGCCAGCTTGCTGCAGATGGGGATTTTCAAAAGCAACTTGTGATTTTGAGTGCCCCTTAATTCTTGGTGCTCATTTTCACTTCCCTTTAAAGGTCTCTGACTTCAGGGTTGGGGGATGGAGTACTTTAACACTGAAACATTTTTCTTTTTAGGTGCTTGGTTTTTTAAAGACGAGAACTGCATGCAAAACGGATCTGGCTCCTAGATCCGTTTCGTACTCCAAGGTGCGGTCGCACCATACAATGTACATAGAGGCATCATGACATTTTCCGTTTTCATTCTCTATCCTTTTCTGAATTTTTTTTTTTTTTTTTTACTGCTGACACACGTTGAGCTGAGGATTTCAGTATGACTATTGGTGGAGACCAGGCAAGTAACTAAGGGCACTTTCACACCTGCACAAACAGGTGCATCTTCACCAAAATCTAGCTCTGTCAATCGCCCTTGTAAACATGCATTAAGGTTTCAATCACCTGCCTCGGGGCATCACACCTGATTAAAGACTTACCTGCTTTGTACGCTCCCGAGCTTCTAAGGACCTGTTTGAGCAGGTGTGAAAGTGCCCTAAGATGGGAAATGATGTGTTACTGCTCCCCCCCCCCGCCTTAACCCCTGCACACTTGTAGAAAGTGTGCAGGGTAGGGGTGGGCTAGGGTGGTAGGGGGTTGATGATTCCCACCAGTTTAGGTTTAGTTTAATTTTAATTTACGGTGTATTGTGTTAATCTATTTATTGTTGTATTTTTGTATTTGTGTCTTATTGGTTGTTAGCCGCCTCGAGCTGCTGTGAGCAGAAGAGGCGGGATATAAATAAATAAATAAACAAAATTAAGACCTGTTCCAGGTTTTCCCATCAGTTTCTTAGTCTGAAGGCCAAGATGTCTGAAGACTTACATGAGCAACTGTAGGCCCAAGGCAGGGGTTGGGGAACTTTTTTTATTCCCAAGGACCATTTCAAAAATGAGTACATGCTCCGGGGGCCACATGGAAGTTGGGGGCGGAGGTGCTTAAGGGGTGAGCTCAGGAAGAGGAGGGACCAAATCCATGGATCGGTGCCATGGAGCCAGTTCCCCATCCTTGTTTGCACGCCCTCATCTCGGCGCCCTTACCCTGAGCTCCCGTCTTTTGGTGTCCGGAGACTGGAATTGGATGCAGGGGTCCGATCTAGGGACGGGAAAGGGGCTACATAATAACTTGCTGGGGGCTGCATTTGGCCCCCGGGCCTAAGGCCAGGGAGGGGTAACCACAATCCTGATAAGAAAATGTCTGCACAGAGGACCTCTATCCAGGCCTTCTGGTAGACTTGCCAAATGTGCCTTATCTTAAGGGACATCCCTTCCTCATGAGAATGCCCCTTATTCTAGATCAGGGGTGAGGAGCCTCAAGGCTGGGCGCCAAATACAGCCCCTGGCTACTTTTTATTTGGTCCTTTTTTTCCAGTTCCTGGATCTGGTCCCTAGATCTATTTCCTGCTCTCAAGCACCAAAAGCATGAGCTCAAGGAGGGAAAGGGGCAGAGATGAGGGCATGCACACAACAATAGTGACTGGATTCATGGCTCAGGTTCATGATCTGGACCCTCTTCTCCACCCCCACCTCCCTGATCACACCCATTAAGCACCTCTATCAACTTCTATGCAGACTTTAGAGCTTGTACTCATTTTCAAAATGGCCCTGGGAGGGAAATGTTTTCCCACCTCTATTCTAGAACATGGGAGCTCACTACACATACATACTCTCTCTTTCTCACCCCTAAGAAACTATAGTCACGCCAAAAGCGGGGGTGGGGGGACGACCCACAAACACAATCAAACAAAGGGACTGTAAAAAAAAAAATAATGGAAAAAAAAAATCAAGTAATTAAATACCACAAAAGACAACATAATCTCAAATGTCCACGGGAAAAGAATGATAACAGCAAACTGTGTTGAAGTTAAAAGTGATCAGTTGCCAATGCATTTCAAACAGTATCTTCATCAGGGCTGAATATTTTCAAAGTTCAACTTAGTTCTGCAATTGTGACTCGTGAAGGACTGTAAAAAGGAATGTGAAAGGAAGAGCATGTTAGATTGCAAATATGTCAAACTTCTAAAAAATGCAAGGGATTTAAAAGTATTTCTTATTGAAAAATTAATTCTTGAGTCCTCCTTTTCTTTATAATTAAAGACTCAAAGTACTATAACTGAAATTATGTAAAGTAAAAGAAAATGAACCCCTTATGTAACGTTTGTGATATGAGAAAAACAATTTTTACCTGTAGATCAGTTAAAAAATAGTAAAGATTTACTCAAAATGGTATCCAAAAGATCTCCCATTCCATCAAAAAGATTTAACAAGCTGTACTAAGAAAATCTCAAAATCTCCAGTGCAAAAATGTATAATCACAAAGTTAAAAGGAAAGCTCACTCACCCGTTAGGCCTTGAAAGCAAACACAGACTTCCTTCACCAGCAGAATCACGTGACCTTACAAAAGTAAATGCTCTCCTTGTATAGTAAAGGGACATCATTAACAACATCCAGGTGTTAATTATGTACAATAATTATCAATTGACATAAAAAAAACTCAATGAGAATCACATTACAAGAGAAACAACCATTACAACCAAGAATAAACAACGAACCATACTCTATTCGACACAGGTTTTTTTCCGACCTGACACTGGCATAGATTAATGTGCTTTAGCGTGGATTAATCCGGGTGCCAGTGTCACATTTAAAAATGGTCACCAGATGTTCCCACAGTCTGGCTCCCCACCGTGGTGGAGTTTAGCCAGGGTTATCACTCGGGAAAATCCTTGAGTGACAGCCCTGGCTAAGTTCCACCACGGTTGGAAGCTAGCTGGTTGACGTCTAATAGTCCGCTTCACTCAATGCGGTCCAGAGTGGCAACGAGGACCGGGGGCCATGATGGCTGTCATGGCCGCCCGTCAGTCGGGGTGGGTGGGAGGGGCGCTGCATGCAGCGCTAGGGTGAAGACGTGCAGACACACGTCTGTGCATCACTTCGGCTTGGGCTTCTGTAATGCTTCTTTGGCGGCCCGGCCAAGTCCGACCCGGAATGACATGGTTGAATAATCGAGACAGTAATACTCAGTTTGAGATACTGTATTAAGACAATTGTATGCATTATTTGGACATCACTATTCTCAAGTTGAATCACAAACTGATCACCCATAGCCAGAGAGAGAGCCCATGGTTTTATCCATTTTGGTAGCTGTCCTCTAAGAAGGATGGTTGAAAACCAACCTAAAGGACAGTTCCTTGGAGTAAAGAGAAACGGTACTAGAATGAGTGACTACAGTTTTCAGTCACTGGAATTAAGCCTGGCTTTTCATAACTGTGGCTGTCCTATGAAATCATTCAGAGAAGTTCAACGTTTAGCTTTGACTACGCCATGAGAGAATCTTTCTGGTGCTTCATCAGACATGTAATAATAACAGAACCATTTGCACACAAGGATGGGGGACAGATTCATGGCACAGATCCAGGATCTGGACCCTCCTCTTCCTGAGCTTTAAAGACCTGCGGCCCCAACGTCTATGAGGCCCCCAGAGCAATATACTAATTAATGATATGTGGACAAGACACTTAGACCATTAAGAATATGCATTACCGAATGTAGGAGTAATATAAAAAACGAGAGCCTAGGACTTGAGGAGAATTTTGTTTTTTGGTAAGAAATCCTTTGTGTTTTTAAGAAGTTTAACATACTTGCAATCTAACATACCCTTCCTTTTCACATTCCTTTTTACAGTCCTTCACGTGTCACAATTGTTTATAGCAGAAGTATGTTGAGCTTTGAAAATATTCAGCCCTGATGAAGATACTGTTTGAAATGCGTTGGCAACTGATCAGTTTTAGCTTCAACACAGTTTGCCGTTACGATTCTTTTTCCATGGACAATTTGAGATTACATCATGCCTTTTGTTTATTACCTTTGTGGTATTCAATAAATAGTTTCCCCCCTTCGTTTTTGTGGGGTTTTTTTCTACACTTGGTTATTTTTTTCTTTTTTTCTAGAACATAAGAGCACTATAGAACAAAAGCAAAATAAGAAAACTTTTAAGAAAAATAATATATTTTTTTCCTCAAAAGGCTTCTGACTGAAAGCCTTTTGAGGAAAACCAAGTCTGTGAACTTACGAAGCCAAACAAAAATTGCTCCCTTTATCATCCAGCTTGTCAGTGCCATAGGTACAGGCCTAATGCAGACATCGGGTTACTCTGTGTGTCGATGTACCACTTCTGAAGTTTTTAGAGGACATGGTTTTCATTTCAACGGTTGTAGTTTTAATGTGAATCATCACTGTGGCGAGGCGATAGACAGGCCTACCTGCCCTAGCGTTAGCAGCAGGCTGGCCCCAGGAAACAAGGTACAGTGTGTAAGGCAGAGGAGTGGGAGTGTCTGGCCTTGAGCTGTTTACAACTTTACACTGCCAAGTATTATGTAAGTGTGGGAGAAAGGAGCTTGAGGATTTATTTTTCCCAGTCTGTTTGGATCATGTCAAAGAATTGTTGATAGCTTTCCTGGCTCCCTTTAAACATGGGGATGGGGAGGGGCGGGGGGGAAGGGAGAGAGAGAGAGTGTGAACAAAGCTGAAACTTGAACTCCATAACTATATTTTCCATGCTGAAAGTTCACTGTTTCCTAGGATTTCTTTGAGTGGAGGGGATCCCAGGTAACAGAGTTTCCAGACACCCGACTGTCGCAGCATGTGATCTCGAGGCAAAGGAATATTTTATTAGCAACTGGATCCAGGGACTGGATCCCCAAACTGGAAAGGACCGGGGGTCAATTAACACTTTGCCATGAGTCGCATTTAGCCCCTGGGCCTGAAGTGTCTCATCTCTGATCTAAACATACCCCTGCAGGTGCTTCACCGGAGTTCTTTAAGGGACTTTGTTTCATGGGGACATCTGCCTTTGATTATATTTTAACTCCATATGATAAGGCACGTACTCTATCAGTGCTGCATGCTTTGGAGATGGTTGAACTTTGAAAGGGTGTATCTTTAGCTGTGTGTGGAAATGCTCAGCTGGATCGGATGCTTTCTTTAGTTCTCTTCTCCTATGCTAGCAGAGGAGAATCTAAGTGACAGACTGATGAAGAATTGTAAGGATAAAGCATAATTTAAGAAGCGTTCCCATGGAAGGGTTGAATGCTCTAGCATTTCTGAAATTACCACGTCTCAACAGCAGATCTCAATGGCATGGTGGCCTTTGGTTTGGTTTCTAGGACCTTAGCGGATAGGAACTATTCATATTGCATTTAGCAGTATACCGGGGTAGGGAAACTCAGGCCCAGGGGCCAAATGTGTCCCGTGGCTACCTTTTATTTGGCCACTTTCTAGTTCCTGGATCTGGCCTTTGGGTCTGGTTCCTACCCCCCCAATCATCACTGAAAGACTGAGCTCAGGATACGGGAGCAGAGACAAGGGCATGCACACAAGGAGAGGGGATGACCTGGACCTTCCTCTTCTTGAACACACCTTTTTAGTAGCCCCACCTGCAACTTTTGTACGGCACTTGGAGCTTTTACTAAGTTTCGAAGTGGCCTCGGGAGGGAAGAGTTTCCCCACCGCTGCAGTAGACGCTGTGAGATATCCAGGATTTTGGTTACACGTTAACGGGAGTAGGAGGGTTAACAGCACTGAATTTAATTGAAAACTAAACCACAATGCAGAGAAGAAGCTTTAAAAGCCGTGAGCTCCAGCGCAGAACATCTTGTGAACTTTGAGTGACCTATCGGAGCAAAACACAACTTGACCTTGCATGGTCTGCCTTCTTCCTAACAGCTGATTTGTTAGGAAAAAGATGCTAAGGGGACTCCTTTCGTTCATTACTCTGAATCATCTTAGCTCAGCCTACTACCCATTGTGTAACGGGCAAATCCCTCCCCAATGATTAAGCTACAACTGTCTTCAAAGTCCACCAGAAGAACTCTGGAGCCAGTCGTATCCAAAGGCAGATTTTCTAAGCAGGTCTTCCTCCTCTTGGAGGGTTGGCGGCCGTTATCGGTGCCTAGCTCTAGAACAGGGTTGGGGAACCTTTTCCCTCCATGGGGCCACTTTGAAAATGACTACAAGGCTTGAGGGACAAATAGAATTGGAGACGGGGTGTGCGTGTGCGCATGCGCGCACGCTTAATGGGCACCCTCAGGAAATGGAAGGTCCAGATCATGGATCTGTCCTCAATCCTTGGGTGCATGCTCTCGTCTCTGCTCCCTTCCCCTGAGCTCAGACGTTCACTGTTTGGGGCTAGGCACTGTGTCCAGGGGCCAGATCCAGGCAGGGCCGGCCTTACCACTGGGTGACCTGAGGCAACTGCACTGGGCCCTGCTGTTTCCACAGACCCCAGATTGGCCCCTGTTTTCACCAGTGCAGGGTCTGGGGGCTCCACTCCTTCCCAGCAGGCTCCCAAATATGACTACTTTAGGTCCTGCAGAGTGCACCCCTAATTGGGGCCCACCAGAGGCCAGCGTGGTGTAGTGGTTAAGAGCACAGGACCCGGAGGTAGGGGTGGCCCCTGGTTCAAGGCTTGCCTAAGCCATAAAACTCAATGGTTGACGACCTGTAGATTTCTCAGCCTAACCTACCTCATAGGTTTGTTGTGAGGATTACTAGTTGAGTTAATTAGTTTAATGTTAATGGTTAATTGTTAAAGTTAATAAGTTGAAATGTGAGCCGCCCTGAGCCTAAGGGAAAGGGTGGGATACAAATTGAAATAAATAAATACATTTTATCATTGTCCTAGACCTTGCAAATTCTAAGGCTGGGCCTGTAGCCAGACTCTCCATCCTTAGCCTAGTACAGAACCATCGGACAGCACTTAAAATGTTACTAGTTTGCTCCTAGGGTTCTGGAAGCAATCTAAAACTAGATGCCCGTCTGTGCACATACTCTCTGTGACGACTGAGGACAGATATATGAATTTTGCCGATATGCAGGCCAGAACATATGGGCTGTCTCCAGGGCCGTAGCTTGATTTTGAACTTGAGTATCCTGTGCTGAGCAAAGCTAGGCTAAAAAGTGAACCCAGTTTCCCAGTAATTTGCAGTTGGTTGGAGACCCTATAGAAGAGGGACCTCCAGCAAAACTTTGCTAATGGCCTGGGGTTGAGTCCTCAGAGCAGCCTTGTATAGTCTGCTAGATTATCTGTAGAAAATGAGGTGGAGGTAGTCCAGGAGTGGGGAACTCAGACCCAGGGGCCAAAAGTGGTCCACAGATAGTTTTTACATAAAAACTCTTAGATTCTAAGCCTGCTAGGGCAGGGACCGTGTCTCTTTCTTACAATTGTAAAGTGCCAGGTTCATTGCTGGTGCTATGTATCATTCATTCATTTCTTAGGCACTGGCTCTCGCCATGGCCCACCAAGACATACACAACATACCATTAAATGACAATCATATCTAACAAATAGACATGATAAACATAGTAACATTTTAAAATAACAAGAGAATATAAATTCCAATAACAAATCTTACCACCCCTTTGGTCTAAACTGAATCAATACAAAAACCCATATAATCCACCTTAACCCTCGTATATACTCCTAACCCAGATACAGTTCTTTCTCCACAGGCATACCTTAATTTAATTTAGCTTCCCAATCCATTTATGCCCGATCTAGCACTTTCCTTTTGCCTTTAAGATACTGAGATGTGCATGGACAACTGCCTGTCTCCTCTGGGCCAAAAGAAGAAACGTTACAACTGCCCGTAGATGTTGAGGTTGTGTTAGATTGGGCAGAAAAATGAGAGATTCAGCGGGATCCATCCCTTCGTCCACCAGTAAAGGAGCTAACCAAATCTCACTGTGGTGCAAATAATATGGGCACCTCATCACCATATACTCTCCTGTTTATACTTCATCTAGGGAGCAGATGCATTTGCGTTCACTATACGGAATCTCTGCATATCTGCCCTCCGCCACAGCAGTATCAAGCAGTTAAAAATGAAACAAGGTATTAATAACATCTCAATCGCCTGTTCCCTAGTTTATCTAAATAGGGTTCCCTGCCAAATATAATCATAGTAATTATAATAACATAAGAATGTCATAAGTGCCATACTGGGCCAAAGCAATGGTCCGTTGAGTCCAGCATCCTGTCTCGGATGTCCCCTTATTTGGGCCCCATTCCAGTCTCTGGGTCTGGCCCCTGGATCCAGTTAATACCCTGAAGCACTGAAAGACCAAGCTCTGGATAAGGGAGCAGAGAAGACCCTCCTCTTTCTGAGCACACCCCCTAAACATCCCCATCTTTTGTGTGGCCCTCAAAGCTTATAATAAATTTCAAATTGGTCCCCAGGAGGAAACCATTTTTCCACCCCTGGAGAAGGCCATATTTATCTTGTAGAGCTAGGATGGTTGCTGGATGTTGGAACTTGGGGCTTGAGAGAGAAGCACTGTCAGTGGAGAGAAATGTATACAATGTCCTAGCCCAGTTCAGGGATCATTCCTGAAGACGGCACACTGGGGTGTGGGGAAGAGATAAATAGATAGATTGGATAAAATTCAGGTTGCTTTCACACATTATAAAATGTGTTGTTATGATCACTCAGGATAATGCTGGGTGTTATAAATCCACAATTTTTGTAATGTGTAAATGCACTATTCCCCTTTTATGCTGCAAGATCTTGGGTTGTTGTAAGAGCCGCCAAATGTGGCTTTTGCAGCAACCTGAGATTTCGCAGCATAAAAAGGGAATAGTGCATTCATGCATTACAAAAATTACGGATTTATAATGCCTGGTATTATTGTGAGTTGTTATAACAACACATTTTGTAATGTGTGAAAGCAACCTCAGAGGAGAGCAACAAAGATGATGAATAGTGTTGGGGGCAGGAGCTTCATAAAATAAAGCTTGCCACACTAGAACCGGACAAGTGACTTGGACCAACTGAGTTAGCTGTTTTTCGTGTGAGATATCCTTGGTTGTGGGCCTGGTCATAGGGTTACTGTTTTGGGGCTTTGACCCAGAGTTTCTGAGCTCCGGGGTGATTTCTCCAGGCTCGCCAGGGGCACGCTTGGGCTAACGGGGAGAATAAGAGCTTCCGTGCTAGCAGGGGTGGCCATAGAGACTTGACTGCTCTGCAAGAGGGAGTTACTCCAAAAGAGTGCAGCGTCTTGGCCCCACCCCCTTTTCTAACAGGGCTCTGCCCCCTGTGGAATGCCCTGATATCAGCAGTGTGCCTGGTGCTGAGCAGTGATGATTAGATATAGGTCTCTGTCCCAAGGGGCTTACAATCGAGGATGGACAAGGAAGGAGAACATAGGGCAAAACCTCACGTGGCAGTGGCCCACTTAGGCCTGGGAGCCAGCAGCATGTCTGTTGCGGTGCCATCAGATGTTGGCCTGCTTCTGCCCTGGGGGGAGTAGGTGGCTAGCCTGGGATGTGTCCTTGGGAAATTTCTGAGGTCACAGCTTGGACCATCATGGGCTAGCACATTGGTGTGGCCCCACCATACCCACCTCTGGTAAGGGCTGCCATGGTGGCCCGTCATTGGTTACCATTGTTGTCTGTCATGGCGGAGGTGGGGCGATGAGAACAGGGTGTGGGCGGGGCCGGCTGCCTGCACGTGGGATGGCTCTGCAGCTGCGGGCATGTGAGTTCTATACCCCAACCTGGCCCGGGACGTGCAGGCGGCGGTTTTCTGCCCCTAGCCAGGGAGCTGCTGCACCGCCTTCACCTCTGTTTCTACCCGTAGAGAGAGACCGAGATACATTCAAGAAATTGAGAAGTCATCCTGAAGAATAAGGAGACTTCTCAATGAGCAATTGATGGGCTTGAGGCGCTAGATAGAGCCTGACAGGAAAGGCAGGTTTTTAGGAGGGACTGGAAGGCTGGGAAATTGTCATGTCAAAAGAGAGAGCAGTTATCAGTCTATAGCCAAAGGGCAAGGCTAGAAGAGACTGAGAGAAGGCGTTGGTTTGTAAATTTAGAGACAACCTGCAGCAATCCAAGATATAATTTTGTCTCCTGGATCTATCTGATTAGGTTTTCCTGGGATGGAGTAACCAATCTGGATTTCTGTAATCATCACCCCCAAAGGGCTTGAAGTTTCTGCTGGAGATAGGCTTTGCTTCTAAGTATCCTGCACTGTAAATAGTGTCCTCCTATTGCAATTTTAAAAACGACAGTAGGAGATTGCATGACTTACTGTCCTTGCCTGGTTAAAATAAATCCATTTGTAACAAGTGTTTGTTGCTTTGACCTCTTGTATTTAGTTTAAGTAAAACTGACCCGTCTTCCATTATGTTCTTTTCAGGACTGGTCCGTCAGCCTTGTTGTGGCATCGTTTTCTGGAGCGTTTGGATCATCCTTCCTGTACGGTTACAATCTCTCCGTAGTGAATGCTCCCTCGATGGTAAGCAGACTCAGCACTTTACAATCTCATTCCAGTAGAGGGCGATGTTGTGTTGTGGTTTTTTGTTGTTTATTTTTTAAATACACACTTTAAAATATTAGTTTTGTAAATTGCAGTGATAAGACTGTAATCCTATATCCATTTACTCCAGGGTGATCTCAGTGAAGTCAATGGGACTGCTCTGAAGTTAGGACTGTAGCAAAAGACCATTGTTTTTAACCAGGAACATACCTAGATTGGAATGGGCCCTGGTGTGGAAGATGGAATGAGGCCCCTTCATCCTGCTGCTACCCCGCATCCTTTCACAAGAGACACATGCACCATGCTCCCCCGTCATGCTTGGGGGCCTCACGTATTATAGCTACGCTCCTATATTTAACATTCAATGGTTTTGTTCTCTCTGTGTCAATTACTGCCAATCGTTTCTTTCTTCTACACAATCACAATTGTAGTTCAGGTACTTGGTGTGCTCCTCAAACCACTTATTCCAGAGTAGCCCCATTATCAAATAACTTCCGTAGCTCTCTTTTTAAGGCCTGATTTTGATACAGGGATTATGCACAGGGACCAGTGTTGCTGTGTTTTCCCTAGTGCTGCTAATGGGGAAAACACAGTAAACACAGGTGTTTTTAGACAGCCACGTGGGGTGTTCACCCCCAACCAGGTCCAGGGGTGCACCCCTACATCCCCCTGCCTGTTTTCAATAGACCCTGCGGCTGCCGCAGCCCGCCCACGCAGCACCCCTCCCCCACAACGTAGAGTTGTGGACTAGAGCAAACCACATCCAGGAGCGGAGCTGCGGTGGCCGTCGGGTGAGTCGACAGATGGCAGCCCCACCTTTGACCGGTGCCCCGCGGTTAGGGGGCTCGCTCCGCTGGCAGTGCTCTGGGATGTTCCAGAGCGCCACCAGCGGAGCTGCCCCAGAGCATGGACAACCTGCTCCACCTCACCCCCAGGCAGGCCACCATTAAAGTGACGGCCCGGAGGTGAGACAGGGCATCTGTCCATGTAAAAAAAAATCATAATGTCATTTACCTACTGGCTGTCAACTTTTGATCGCATGTTCTGGTTTTAAAGATCTGAACAGAATGCAATTGCTATGTTATAGATAGAGATACTGTTTCTCATTCTTCCTCCAGTTAGGAATGAGGCTCTATGACAAATGGCAAACCTCAGACCTGGGGGCCAAATGTGGCCCTCAGTTAGGTTTTTTTGGCCCCTTTCCAGTTCCTGCATCTGACCCTGGATCCAGGTCCTACCCCTCCTAAACACTGAAGAAACTGAGCTCCGGGGAAGGAAGGAGAGAGGAGGCTCACAAGGGGCAGGTTTGTTCCCAGATCCATGATCTGGGCCCTCATTTTCCTAAGTGCACCCCTTAAATGCCCCCACCTTCTAGGTGGCGCCGGGAAGGGAAAAGGTTCCCCCCACTGCTCTCTGGCATTGCCTCTACCTCGTCGACAGTCCTGACGTTTGGAAATAGTTGGCTGCTTGCCAGCGGAATCAATTTAAATGAATTCTGCTGCACTATATGAAATGAATGGAATAAGATGCTGGTATCTCACCGTAATTCTGGAGCCTCGTTCCAAGTGTTAGAGGTTACAGTTAAATTGAGATTTCACTGCTTTGCTCAGAATGTACTTATTCTTTTTGGTTTTCCCCAGCCACAACAGAAGAAGAGGGAAACATTCAGTGAAATAGAGAGAGTGGGAACATTTTAAACCGAAACCTCCTACACAAACTGTGTTAAAGCCTTGACACAAGAATTCTGTTACATCAGGAGTGGGGAACTTTTTCTGTCTATCTGGACCACCCTGAAAATTAGTACAGGTTCCAAGGCCCACAGACGTTGGGGGTGCTGAAAGGGTGAACTCAAAGGGAGGGTCCAGAGCATGGATCTGTGCCATGGATCTTTCCCCTAACCTTGTGTGCATGCCCTCATCTCTGCTGCTTTGTCCTGAGCTCAGTTTTTCACTGGTTGGGGGTAGGAACTGGATCCAAGGGCCAGATCTAAGAACTGGGAAGGAGCCACATTAAAAACCTGCCGTGGTCTGCATTTGTCTCCTGCTGGGCTTGAGGTTCCCCACCCATGACCTTACATCAAGCTCTTAGCTCTCCAGACATCTGGGTTTGCTGCCTCAGAAAATGCTGGTGCAATCACCCTTGGTTTTGGCCCACATATATCCATTGTAATATGTACAAACACATCCCCATGGCAGCCCTGATTGGCCAGGGCTACTATGGGGGTTGGACTGCCTACGGAGCATCCTTTTCTAGTCTTCTTCCTGCACCCCAGGTCGTTCAGCAGCCACAGACAAAGCCATGGATGCCACCATGAATTCTAACAGCATGTGTGAACACTAACTAGCTTTGTCCTAGCTACAGACCTGGATTGCATGTGGAAGTACTCCTACTCTAGTCATATTTTACCAGTCAGTGTGGCCTACTGGATAAGGGATTGGACCTAGGAGACTACGATTCACAACCCTGTCTTAGTCATGAACTGACAGGGTGGCCTTGGGCAAGTCACTGTCTCTCAGCCTTAGGGTAATTTCAGACGTTACAAAAACGCCTTTCACCACAGGGAATCCCAGTGGATTCCCTGTGGTGGCGGCGTTCCCGTGAACGTCTGTTTGACCCCTGCCAGATGTTCACCACAGTGAATTTCTGGCGGGGGTGAAAATAACCACGGTTCTGGACCTCCGGCCAGCCAGAGGTCAAAAACCATGGTTAGAGTGGCCATGATACGGGATGGGCCAAAAGTAACATGTTACCTTTGGCCCATCCCAATCGTGGCCCCAACTGCGATACGGGATCGGGCGCAGAGGCCTAATTGGCTGCTGCGCCCACCCGTCTCCCCGAGGGTGAGCGGCCAGCTGGCTGAGGGAGCACGGTTGGGGGGGGGGGGTGGGCTGTGCAGTCGTGCAGCCCCACTCCCTCCCTGATCCCTGTTAGTGATCAGGCTGGCATGTCTAAAGGACGGACGACCTGATCACGGGCCGGGATCCGAGACGGATCCTGGTCCAGGGTTCAGCGTGGCCATCACGTCTGAAATTACCCTTAGTTCCCCATCTGTAAAATGGGCATCATAATGGCCTACCTGACAGGTTGCGAAGGAGAACTAGATAAAGATGGCAAAGCTCTTTGAACACTGGAAAGGCTATAGAAAGGAAAGATTATAGTTCAGAAATGGATTTGAGGTTCTTAGAGATAATGAGTGCTTTCTTCTCATGCTTCAGGACGTAAGTCCTTCAGTAACTGATGAAGTTAGGAAGAAACTTCTCTTGTAGGAAAATTCTCTAAGGCTTTCTAGTGCCTTTTTCTGTGGCTTTTGGTCCTGGTCTTTATTGGAGACTGCTTTTACTGGATTGAATGGGCCGTCTGTTCAGCCCAAAGCAGCAGTTCCTGCAGACCACACCAGCTTGTGATCTAACGATTAGGTGAGCAGCAGCCGTTCCAGTCTCTTCTCAGTTCTGACTGCTACTGTCAGCTGGTGGGGTGGGTGTGGGTGTGGGTGTGGGCGGGTGTGTGTGTGGGGGGGAATTGATAGATGGTTGCTTAGGAAGCCTGCAGTACTGCTGGTGAATCAGTTGGGAAGATTCTTTTCCCCTCTGAGTCAGCAGTGAATCATTATCTTAGCATGGGATCAGGAAGAATCGGATATTAGAAGGGCTTGAGATGTGCCCCCAAAAAATCATCCAGCACTTTTTTGCAACAGAAGTGTTGTGCATGCGTGCGCACACACACACATGCTGTTAAATAACTGCACTAATCCAATGCTGGAAGTACTGGAATTAGTCACGGCGGAGCTGCATTTATGTTGCACCTTTGACCTCATTACTTGAACTTTGCTCGCAAGCGTAATCTGTTACATGTTTCAACAACTTATTGCACCACTGCTGCCAGTAATTTTGATTTAAAGACTGATTGGGCTGCCCTGCTTTGCACTAAAGAGAGCACCTTACTCTGGGATAGATGACAGCCTTCGCGCATGCCCCGAGTAAGAAGCAGTTACGTAGCACAGGGGAAGGGAACATTTTGCTTCCAAGGGGCCACTTTGAAAATTGGAAGCTCTGTGAGGCACATAGAAGTTGGGGGCCGGGGGTGGTTAAGTGGTGCGCTTAGGAAGAGGAGGGTGGGTCCACATGGTGAATCTATGTCAGGGCTGGGGAATCTTTTCCTTCTCAGGGGGAGCTTTGAAAATGAGTACAACCTCCGAGGGCAGCATAGAAGTTAGGGGCAGGAGTGGTAAAGGGTGCATTTGAGAAAAAGAGGGTCCAGATTGTAGATATGTGCTATGGATCTGTCCCTTATCCCTTGCGTGGAGATACCCTCATCTCTGCTCCCTTATCCTGAGCTCAGTTGTTCAGTGGTTAGTTTATTTATTTTATTTATTTATTTTAGCAATTTATACCCTGCCCCCTCCTGCAAAAGCAACTCGGGGTGGCTAACAAACATCTAAAAAAAAACCTCGCTAAAATACAAATAATATAAAATCACACATTCATAAAATATAAAAAATACAGAATAAATAGACACACAAATAGTGGAGCAAAGAAACAACCAAAGCAACAAGCTGCCCCCTACCTAACCCCTGCCCCCCAACCTCACCCATCTCCCTCGTCAAACGCCAGACGGAACAGCCAGGCCTTACGCATCCGTCGAAAAGAGGAGAGGTCCGGGGCCTCCCAGGCCTCGAGGAGAAGGGAGTTCCACAGCCTCAATGAGGCCGCTGAGAATGCCCTCTCCATTGTCACCCCCCAAGAAACCCAGGGGACCTCGAGGAGGGCACTCCCCGATGACCTCAGGGGCCGATCCAGTGCCCGGGGAGCGAGGCAGTCCCACGGATACGTGGGGCCTAGGCCGTATAGGGCTTTATAGGTAAGAACCAACACCTTGAATTGGGCCCAGAAGACTATTGGCAGCCAGTGCAGAGCCTGGAGCACTGGTGTTATGTGCTCCCGGCGCCCAGTCCCCACGAGGAACCGGGCCGCCACATTCTGCACCAGCTGCAGCTTCCAAACCGTCACCATGGGTAGCCCCGTGTAAAATGCGTTGCAATAGTTGTTACCCCGAGATTCTCCTAGGAATTAACTCCGCCACGGGGTCAGGCATCCCCGTAGGAAAGCTTAAGTCTCCTCATCAATATTGGTTATTGATTACAAATATATATAATCTTGGAGAATATATCTCACCAAACAGATATCACAATAGACAATTATTATGACTAAAATATTACAGTTGATTTCCCTGCCATACTGGCTTACACACTACTATAAAAGCACCATGGAAGCATTCAAAAAAGGTTTTTGATTACAAATATATATATTCTTGGAGAATATATCTCACCAAGCATATCACAGGTCCAAAAAAAGTTGTCCAGGGTCTGTGGAGTCCTCCTGACCTAAGATGTTAACTTGCTGCTGTGCTGGAGACTTTATAAGAATTAAAGTAAAAATAGTAAAAAATAAAAGATAGAAAAGATAAAGAAAAATATAAAACAAAATTTGTTCAGAGGTTGAGGAGCCTGGAAGCGCCAAAAAGGGAGGGAAAAGACAGAGAAGCACTTGGGGAAACTCTGTCCACCTGACAGAGTTAAAAATGGAAAAGAAACAGGTTTATCTAAGACCAATACCGTGCTTCCCTAAAAGAAAAGTTAAGTCTGCACCTGGGGACAAAACCTTAAAGAAAAGTAAGAATTGCCTGTGAAAAATGGGAAAAGAAATTAAAAGAAAATTAACTTTAGGGCAAAAAGAGAAATGGCTTGAAAAAAGTGAAAAATGTATTTATTTATTTATTTATTTCGTGGATTTATACCCTGCCCCTCCTGCAAAAGCAGCCTGGGGCGGCTTACAACAATAAAAACATAATAAAAACAATTTAAAACATCCAATATAACAATATTAAAACAGGGCTAAAAATAACAAATAAGATAATAAATAGTAGATCCGGTGGGGGAGCTAATAACCCCTCACCCTACCCTCCCACCCTCCCCAAAGGCCTGGGCAAACAGCCAGGTTTTGCAGCTTCGCCGGAATGTCAACAGGCTAGGGACCGGGCGAGCTTCCTCTGGAAGGGAGTTCCAAAGGCACGGCGCAGCCACCGAGAATGCCCTCTCCATTGTGGCCCCCCGCTTAACACCTCCAAGAAGAACACGGGGGACCTCCAAAATGAAGTTAAAAATGTGGCTTAAAAATTGAGTGAAATGAAAATTGAGAAATGAAGTTAAAATTGAAAATAAAAATGGCTTGAAAAGGGTAAAAAAATGAGAGAAATGAAGTTAAAATTGAAAATAAAATATCTGGAAAATGAAGTTTAAATGAAAATGGAAATGACTTGAAAAGAATTAAAAATGAAGTTTAAAATGCAAATAAAACGTAAAAATCAAAATAAAATGAAAGATGGGAAGAGAGAAAAGTAGCTTTAAAAATAGCTATAAAAATGAAAAGCGGCTTTAAAAAAAGAAGAAAAATAAAAGACTTAGGAAAAAGTAGTAAAAGAAACTCCTGCCGCTGGGGTTAGGCAGGGGTACGTGCTTGCCCCCATGCTTTTCAATCTCTACATTAATGATATTATTCCTCTGCTAGCCCGGCCTTCCTTTTTTCCTCCTAAATTAGGAGATCGTCCAGTTGGGGGTCTGTTGTTTGCTGATGATATTGCTATGATGTCCCAGACCAAAGTAGGCTTGGATAGACAACTAGCCTGTTTCTCCGATTTTTGTCTATCTAATAAACTTGTCGCAAATTGTGAGAAGTCTAAAATAATGGTGGTTGCTAAATCAAGGAAGATTCATAGTTGGTCAATGGGTGGTAAACCAATTGCTCAGGTCAAAGTTTTTAGGTACCTTGGCCTGTTATTCCAGACACGGGGAATCTCACTATGAGAGAGCATTAGCAACTGCTAAAGGTTCAGCCCATGTGATACTCCAGCTTTTTAGCAACTCTGGGAGAGTTGCATTGGCCCCAGCAATAAAGGTCTTAAATGTAAAGACTCGGGTTCAGCTCCTTTATGGGGCTGAGCTGTGGACTCCGTTGCTTCCGTCTAATCTTAGTAAAGTGGATGGAATTCAGGCAGGAGCCTGTCAGAGGTTACTCAGGGCTCCAAAGGGCACGCCATATGCTGCCGTAAGGATGGAGGTTGGACAGCAGAGTTGGTCGGCAGTGGCCTGGGGCCAGGTTTGGAAATTTTGGGCTAAAACCCGCAGTCCCCACCAGGTGGGTCTGATAGAGTTCTGGAGGGAGGACATTTTTCTAAGTAGCTGGCAGAGGGCGGTAGAAGGCCATCTCTATAAATTGGGATTTAGCCCTGATTATTGGGCAGGAAAGAACCCTGCGGTGGTTAAGAGGGAGATTATGACTAGGCATGTGGATATTGTCCACCAGGAGGATTATGCTAAGATACGAACCTCTTTGCACATGCGTGATTATATTTCATTAATACCAGTTAGTCCACATATGGCCCATTATTTGACCACCAATCTTACCCAAAGGGGGAAACAGCTGTTCTCATGCGCTCGGTTTAATGTCCTCCCAACCATGGTGCTTGAGGGCCGTTTTAATGCTATTATCTACATAGACCGCCTTTGCCCCTTTGATCTCCAACAGGTGGAGACGACAGAGCACATTTTGTTTGAGTGTCATTTGTATGACTCCCCACGTTGGGTACATTTGACTCCTTTTTGCTCTAAGTTTAAAGACAGAACTTATCATAATTTAACCTTACTGGCCTTGGCAGATGTTGATCCTGACCTTACCCAGATAATTGCATAATATTTGGTAGCAGCATTTAACCTTTGCCAAGCTTTTTTAGTAATCATCAGGTGCAGTTTAAGTACAGTTGTCGTGGCACATTAATATGTCATTCTAGTTGTATAATTGGTGAAATTTGTTAGTGCCTGTTAGGCTTAAGTATGTGGGAGGGGACTTATGTAATGGGTTCCTAAGTGCCTAGCCCCCTTATGGTGGGTCCTGGGGTGCGAGGTGATTTTGTTTCTTTTGTTGTACTGAAATGACTTATTGCCGAAATAAAGTTTTATTATTATATTAATTTAAACATTTTTTTCTATATGCACAAAATGACCGGGTTTTTTTTAAAAAAATTTTTTTTTAAACCTTCGGCCATAATTCCAATTGGAAAAGTTTCCAATCGGAATTCCCATATGGTAAACCTACTAAAATTAAGTTCTTAATATACCATATGGCACGGTACTGTATGATGCCATATACCAAATGGCTTAAATTATTCATATTGGTATAGCTCCCTATGGGGTAGTCAGTCTGTCGGCATTCCATTATAAAGCCTCTTTTTCTGAATGGATTGTAGCTTGGGCATTTCTCTCTGCATTGAGCTGACCAAAATCTCCATGGGATGAAGGATGACCTTATAAAAAGGGAGCGAAAGGGAACCTTGAGTTCAGGGCCGGCCTTAGTGCAAGCGGGGCCCTGGGTGGGTAAAGAATGTGGGGCCCCCTACTAACTTAAGGTGCCGGCGGCTTCAAAGTTGCCGGTGGCCGCCAGGCCTAGGGGCCCTCCCTGGCTCAGGGGCGTGCTCCCCGCCGAGCTCGGGGTGTTACCCATGCCTGGGCTCAGGGATGGGCAGAGAGGCACTCCCATCCCCAAGCCCGAGCGGCCGTTCAGATCACTACCTGATCCGCTGTCACCACTCTTGTGCCATCCATCGCTCTTTCCGGGCCTGGGCCACTGTCGCCGCCAACTCCAGCCTGAGGCCGGAGGTGGCCTGGGCCCTGACCAGGCCGTGGAGGGGGCCAGCGGCGTGAGGGAGAGGTGGGGCCTCTGCTTCTCCCTCACTTCTGCCGGAAGTGAGAGAGAAGAAGGGAGAGGCTCTGCCTCTCCCTCACGTCGTGATGCTGGTTGGCCGAGGGGGCAGTTTCGGCCAGGGGAAATTAGGGGGAGGTGGGGCCTCTGCCTCTCTCTTCTTCTTTTCCCCTGGCCAACTGTGACAGGCAGCGGGGGGGGGGCACGGAGTGTGAGAGAGGTGGGGCCTCTGCTTCTTCCTCACTCCTACTGGCCCCCCCTCCGCTACCTGTCAGACGTGGCAAGCCAGCTCCTGAGGGCCCCGTGCACCAGGCCGGCCTTACCGCAGGGTTCGGGCTGGGCACCGGGCCCCCTCAGGAATGGGGCCCTGGGCGGCCGCCCCTAACCGCCCTGCGGTAAGGCCAGCCCTGCTTGAGTTCACCTCCTGGCTCAGTTTGGAGGCTGCATTCACATGGGACACTAAGGGAGGGAATCTTTTCTCCCTGATTTTTTTTAAAAAGGGCTAGGTCACAAGATGCAGCGGGTGTAATGTGTATAATGTAATAAAAAAAAAATTAACTCAGAAAGCCTAGGTTTAATAATCATGCTAACCTGATTGCATGCATTTTTTAATAACACATTAAGGGTTTAAAACTCCTGTCAGTCTGTTTGCACCAGAGTTGGTGCTGAGCCATGCAGCATTATGGGATACCTAGCAGTGGCTATGTCAAAAGGGAGTCATGAAAACATTTAAAAAGTGAGATAACAATCTCATGTAAGAAACTGAAGAGGCGTGAGAAAAGACTTGCATGAATGAAGCCGTAGACCTCCTGTATAACCCTAAGGGAGGTCATGCAGTCCACTTTGATTCCCTCTCTAAAAATCGAGAAAATACTCCCTGACCCCTCAAGGGTAGGTTTTAAGGATAAAGTTCATTAATGATTGTCAGAAGCTGTGGTGATTACGGCTCCCTAATTATGCATGCTTAGGTAGGGTTATTAACCTAGTAGCCTACTGCCCAGTTTTCAAATGTAATAAGCAATACCTTGTGCCAATTCGTCTGTTTATGACTAAAGCTGACCCCGCTGTAACCCTCCAGTTTTAACTAGTCTCTAAGGAAGTAATACTTTTCTATTTAGCTAAAAAATAACGTAAAAGGGGGAGACAGGTTGAGAAACTGAGAATTTGCTCTTAGAGTACAGAAATGGTCGTCAACGGTATGAGTGAGGCTGTAACAGTGTTTCCGATGATATTAGCAATTCCTTGGTAAGATAAATCAGCTGATTTTTTTTACCCAATTACATAAAATGTCCGCAGACATTTGAGAGAAAATAATTTTTCAGGTCAACATTTATTGTTAGTTTTGCAATTCTCACAATTTTTAAAACAACAACAAAAACATTTATTTATTTATTTATTTTATTTATTTTATTTATACCCCACCCCTCCTGAACACAGCTCGGGGCGGCTTCCAACAATAAAATCAATAAAACAGTTTAAAACATATAAAAATACAATCTCAAATATAAAATATAAAACAAGACCCGGGATACAAAAATAAATTAGTCAAACAATCTTTAGGGCAGGGGGATAAAAAATCCCCTAAACCCTCCCCCCCCTCCCCAAAGGCCTGAGTGAACAGCCAGGTTTTACACTGTCGTCAAAAAACCAAAAGGCTTTTGGGGCCAGGCGAGCTTCCTCCGGTAGGGAGTTCCAAAGATGCGGCCTGGCCACCGAGAATGCCCTCTCCATTGTGGCCCCCCACTTAACACGGGGGACCTCCAAGAAGGCACCCCCGACAGACCGAAGGGTCCGCTCTGGGGCATGGAGGGCGAGGTGGTCCCTGAGGTATGAGGGGCCAAGACCGTGAAGGGCTTTATAAGTCAATACCAACACCTTGAACCTGGCTTGGCACGCTATCGGCAACCAGTGCAG
>QEPC01001301.1:2659142-2717835 GCA_003113815.1 Sphenodon punctatus
TTTTTTTAAACCTTCGGCCATAATTCCAATTGGAAAAGTTTCCAATCGGAATTCCCATATGGTAAACCTACTAAAATTAAGTTCTTAATATACCATATGGCACGGTACTGTATGATGCCATATACCAAATGGCTTAAATTATTCATATTGGTATAGCTCCCTATGGGGTAGTCAGTCTGTCGGCATTCCATTATAAAGCCTCTTTTTCTGAATGGATTGTAGCTTGGGCATTTCTCTCTGCATTGAGCTGACCAAAATCTCCATGGGATGAAGGATGACCTTATAAAAAGGGAGCGAAAGGGAACCTTGAGTTCAGGGCCGGCCTTAGTGCAAGCGGGGCCCTGGGTGGGTAAAGAATGTGGGGCCCCCTACTAACTTAAGGTGCCGGCGGCTTCAAAGTTGCCGGTGGCCGCCAGGCCTAGGGGCCCTCCCTGGCTCAGGGGCGTGCTCCCCGCCGAGCTCGGGGTGTTACCCATGCCTGGGCTCAGGGATGGGCAGAGAGGCACTCCCATCCCCAAGCCCGAGCGGCCGTTCAGATCACTACCTGATCCGCTGTCACCACTCTTGTGCCATCCATCGCTCTTTCCGGGCCTGGGCCACTGTCGCCGCCAACTCCAGCCTGAGGCCGGAGGTGGCCTGGGCCCTGACCAGGCCGTGGAGGGGGCCAGCGGCGTGAGGGAGAGGTGGGGCCTCTGCTTCTCCCTCACTTCTGCCGGAAGTGAGAGAGAAGAAGGGAGAGGCTCTGCCTCTCCCTCACGTCGTGATGCTGGTTGGCCGAGGGGGCAGTTTCGGCCAGGGGAAATTAGGGGGAGGTGGGGCCTCTGCCTCTCTCTTCTTCTTTTTCCCTGGCCAACTGTGACAGGCAGCGGGGGGGGGGCACGGAGTGTGAGAGAGGTGGGGCCTCTGCTTCTTCCTCACTCCTACTGGCCCCCCCTCCGCTACCTGTCAGACGTGGCAAGCCAGCTCCTGAGGGCCCCGTGCACCAGGCCGGCCTTACCGCAGGGTTCGGGCTGGGCACCGGGCCCCCTCAGGAATGGGGCCCTGGGCGGCCGCCCCTAACCGCCCTGCGGTAAGGCCAGCCCTGCTTGAGTTCACCTCCTGGCTCAGTTTGGAGGCTGCATTCACATGGGACACTAAGGGAGGGAATCTTTTCTCCCTGATTTTTTTTAAAAAGGGCTAGGTCACAAGATGCAGCGGGTGTAATGTGTATAATGTAATAAAAAAAAAATTAACTCAGAAAGCCTAGGTTTAATAATCATGCTAACCTGATTGCATGCATTTTTTAATAACACATTAAGGGTTTAAAACTCCTGTCAGTCTGTTTGCACCAGAGTTGGTGCTGAGCCATGCAGCATTATGGGATACCTAGCAGTGGCTATGTCAAAAGGGAGTCATGAAAACATTTAAAAAGTGAGATAACAATCTCATGTAAGAAACTGAAGAGGCGTGAGAAAAGACTTGCATGAATGAAGCCGTAGACCTCCTGTATAACCCTAAGGGAGGTCATGCAGTCCACTTTGATTCCCTCTCTAAAAATCGAGAAAATACTCCCTGACCCCTCAAGGGTAGGTTTTAAGGATAAAGTTCATTAATGATTGTCAGAAGCTGTGGTGATTACGGCTCCCTAATTATGCATGCTTAGGTAGGGTTATTAACCTAGTAGCCTACTGCCCAGTTTTCAAATGTAATAAGCAATACCTTGTGCCAATTCGTCTGTTTATGACTAAAGCTGACCCCGCTGTAACCCTCCAGTTTTAACTAGTCTCTAAGGAAGTAATACTTTTCTATTTAGCTAAAAAATAACGTAAAAGGGGGAGACAGGTTGAGAAACTGAGAATTTGCTCTTAGAGTACAGAAATGGTCGTCAACGGTATGAGTGAGGCTGTAACAGTGTTTACGATGATATTAGCAATTCCTTGGTAAGATAAATCAGCTGATTTTTTTTACCCAATTACATAAAATGTCCGCAGACATTTGAGAGAAAATAATTTTTCAGGTCAACATTTATTGTTAGTTTTGCAATTCTCACAATTTTTAAAACAACAACAAAAACATTTATTTATTTATTTATTTTATTTATTTTATTTATACCCCACCCCTCCTGAACACAGCTCGGGGCGGCTTCCAACAATAAAATCAATAAAACAGTTTAAAACATATAAAAATACAATCTCAAATATAAAATATAAAACAAGACCCGGGATACAAAAATAAATTAGTCAAACAATCTTTAGGGCAGGGGGATAAAAAATCCCCTAAACCCTCCCCCCCCTCCCCAAAGGCCTGAGTGAACAGCCAGGTTTTACACTGTCGTCAAAAAACCAAAAGGCTTTTGGGGCCAGGCGAGCTTCCTCCGGTAGGGAGTTCCAAAGATGCGGCCTGGCCACCGAGAATGCCCTCTCCATTGTGGCCCCCCACTTAACACGGGGGACCTCCAAGAAGGCACCCCCGACAGACCGAAGGGTCCGCTCTGGGGCATGGAGGGCGAGGTGGTCCCTGAGGTATGAGGGGCCAAGACCGTGAAGGGCTTTATAAGTCAATACCAACACCTTGAACCTGGCTTGGCACGCTATCGGCAACCAGTGCAGTGCCCGGAGCACAGGTGTTATATGCTCCCGATGGCCTGTCCCCGAAAGGAGACGAGCCGCCGCATTCTGCACTAGCTGCAGCCTCCAAACCAGGCACAAGGGAAGCCCCACGTAGAGCGCGTTGCAGTAGTCCAGCCTCGAGGTGACAAAGGCATGGATGAGGGAGGCCAGGTCCGGGCCAGAGACGAACGGACGCAGCCTCCGCACCAGATATAACTGGCGAAAGGCAGCCTTTGCGACTGCCTCCACCTGCCGCTCCAGGCAGAGGTCCGCGTCCAGCATCACCCCGAGACTCCGGACCTGTTGAGCTACAGGCGGGCGAACCCCCCAAATCAGGGAGGCCGACACCTCCCTCGCTCTCCCCGCCACCATCACCTCAGTCTTATCGGGGTTGAGCTTCAGTCTGCTCTGCCACATCCATTCCGCTACGGCCTCCAAACACTGGGATTAAGGCAACAAAACATTTAACATAAGAGATTTGAGTAAAATAATTAATGTAATAAAAGAATAATTTTTAAAGGCTGTAAAATTGGCTGCCGAGAGAGAGAGAGAGAGAACTTTTTGGCCTCTATTAAAAAAAAAAAAAAAGACAAAAGAAAAAAAGATGCAACAATTGACGTCTAATTGGTAGTGGAAGATAAAATGAAAACTTGAGGGAGTTAAGGGGGGGGGGGCAAGGAGGAGTGGCCACTGCCATGACTTCCAGGGGATTTCATTCTTCCTGAAGTATTTAAAGAGAACCTTGTGCGGTGGGTGTCAGTTCTGGCTGACATCTTTACCTTATATCTATGGTTCAGGGATCTCCCCCCCGGGTTGGCCCCTGAGTATTCTTATCCCCTTGTGTAAGAAAGGGGATAGGGTAAACCCTGGTAGTTATCATCCAGTTTCCTTATTAGGTATAGAATTTAAAATGTATTCAAGATGCTTATTGGGTCACCTAGAAGAATGGGTGGAAAATGCCAAATGGTTTCAGGAAAAACAAGCAGGATTTAGAAAGGGTTATTCCACTATGGATGCATGGTTTGCACTTTCCCATTTGATTTAAAAATATACCCTGGTCAAAAAGGGCATGATTTGTGTATCCTTCATTGACCTAAAAGCTGCCTTTGATTCCATCAATAGAAATAGGCTCTGGGAAAAGTTGGAAATGGCCACTGTTGACCGTAGATTAGTGGTCTTGTTAAGAGTACTCAATTATTAATTATCATTATTTATTAGCAAGCATTTATATAGCACTAGCAAATGTACCTGGCACTTTACAAGTAATGGAATAGACACGGTCCCTGCCCTAGGGCTTACAATCTGAGAGAAAGGGGTGGGGGAGATGAAGGAAGGGGAAGAGAGGGAGGGACAAGGGGTGTAACATTCACGAAGATGCGAGGTCTCAGGTGCACACGGTTGGCTTGGTTACATCGAGAATGATGGCTGGCTGGTCCGTGTAGTGAGGATATGAGTACACAGACCTCAGGAAACAGATTGTACTGGATGGAGGGTATCAGCAGGAGTTAGGAGCAGGACCGGCCTTAGAAATTGCGGGGCCCCGGGCGAACACAAAATGCGGGGGCCCCTCAGCTCCACGCGCTTTCCCAGGGGCGGCTGGTGGGTTCTGATGTTGGAGGGGCACTGAGGCAGTAAGGCTGGGCCAGCGGGCCTAGGGGTGGAGCCAGGGGCACGATAGGCGGAGCCAGGGGGATGGTAGGCCAGTGGCATGGCATAACCCAGCAGCAAGGAGTTCCCAGGGTTAACATCGGATGGAAGAAAACACAGTCTACGTGCACATCAAGCTTAAAATAAATAATTTATAAACCCAAAACACTGGGACCCATCCTTGTCCCTGAAGAAAGGGACAAGGATGGGTCCCTGTTCATTCTTGTCATATGAGGAAAGAGAAGGAAGAGGTATTGGCCGGGTGGCCCTTACCTCAGCTGCTGCTGGGCCTGGGTCTTCTTTCCCCCTCCAGGAGCCATGGGGGAGTGGGGGCAGCCATCAGGGGGTGGGGGGGCAGCCATGGGAGGGGGAGCGGGGTAGAGGGAGCAACTCCCCCTTGCGTCCACACACTCACCCACACACACACCCTTCTCTGTCTTACACACCTCTCACACACACATTCATTCTCTCAGATACACATTCATTCATTTGGTTTCTCACACATGCTCTCACCTCACACACCCCCATTCAAGCTCACACACATGCTCTCACCTCTCTTTCACACACACACTCATTCAACCTCACACCCACACGTTCACCTTTCTCTCTTCACTCACACCCATTCAAGCTTACACACACACTTAGATCTCTCTCTCAAACACCCATTCATATTCAAACACATGCTCTCACCTTTCTCTTTCACACACACCCATTCAAGCTTACACTGTCATACATGCCTTCATCTCTCTCTCACACACACACACACCCATTCAAGCTTACACACACACTTTCATCTCTCACACCCCCCCTCAATCCCCATTCATACTCACATACTCTTTCACACACACCCACCCACACCCATTCAGGCTTAAACACACACTTTCATCTCTCACACAAACACCTCAAACCCATTCATACTCCTCACACATGCTCTTACCATACCTCTCTTTCACACACCCCCATTCATATTCACACACATGCTCTCACCTCTCTCTTTCACACACCCATTCAAGCTCACACCCACACGTTCACCTTTCTCTCCACACACCCATTCAAGCTTACACACACACTTTCATCTCAGTCTTTCACACACACCCATTCATATTCACACACATGCTCTCACCTCTCTCTCTCTCTCTCTCTCTCACACACACTCTCACTCTCACTCTCACTCTCACGCTGTGCCTGCACTGCTGCCTCCTCCGCTCCGGTTCCATCCCCCAGCCGCCACGCAGCCTGCCTCGGGATCCGAGTCATCCTGGTGGCGAGGGACCCGCCACCCCCTCGCCACGCTGCCTCAGCCTGCTCTGCTCCGCTGCCGCTCCTCGTGCCACCTCCTCAGGCTCTTCTTCTCTCAGCAGCGCAGCACAGCACAGCGTCAGCAGCAGGTAAGCATCCTGCTGCTCGGCATGCTGTGTCCACGGGTCCTCTCTTCCTCCCGGAAGTTGCATGAAAGCAACTTCCAGGAGAGAGAAGGAGGGGCCAGCCAGGCACAGCGCTGCGAGGAGGAAGGAAGAGGAGGTGGGGCCTCACCTCAGCCGTGGGTGGGTGTTCTGGGGGTGGGGAGCCCCGCGGTGCCATGTCTGCCTGCCAGGGCAGAGTGGCGCCGCACCGACCCGAGTCCCTCCCCCCCCCACTTTAAAAAAATAAAATAATAATTTAATTAAAAAATAAAAATAAAAATTAAAAAAAATTAAAATTTCTATACTCTCATCCCCCTAAACCGCGGGACCCCCCCAAGCGCATGGCTCTGGGTGGCCGCCCCTAGCCGCCCTGCGGTAAGGTTGGCCCTGGTTAGGAGAAGGGAGTGAGGAGTTGGGGAGGGCAGAGCGGAAGAGGTGGGTCTTGAGGAGGGATTTGAAGGTACAAAGGGAGGGGGCAAGGCAGTTGTGGACAGGGAAGGAGTTCCAGGCGTGGCGGGCAGCTAGGGAGAAGAAACAAAGGCGGTTAGGGTAGGGGAGCAGGAGAGGCGTGGAAGGGGGAGAGAGGGGACAGAGGAGGAGCAGAGTTCACGGACTGGAGTATGGAGGGAAATTAATGCAGAGAGGTGGGGGGAAGCAAGGTTGTGTAGAGTTTTATAGGTGAAGACTAGGAGCTTGTGCAAGGACAGTGGCAAAGATTAGACCTGGTTGCTTGGGCGGGCTTACTAATACTATAAATATAAATAATGGGGTTAGGCAGGGGTGCCTTTTGGCACCTTTTCTTTTTAAGGCTGACATTAATGTAGTGCATTACTTTCTACCTAAAATAGGGTGCCTCACAGTTTCTCTTCTCGTGTATGCTGACGAGATGGTGCTTGTCTCACAAGCCCCTATTTGGTTAAAAAGACTCCTTAACGACTTGTCATTGTATTGTAATCAAGAGTCCTTAGTGATTGATTATGAGAAGACCAAGATTATGTCCTTTGGGGAAAATGGTAAAGTGACAAGTTGGCTACTGGATGATCAGGCAGTAGAAGACGTTAAGACCTTTAAATATTTAGTGGTTTGGTTCTCACGGTTTGGTGACTGGAGTTTTCATTGCTCAGAAGCAAAAAAGGTTGGACTAAGAACCATGCAGGGAGTTTTGCATTTCTCTTGTTATGGGGGTAATCTGGTCATATGAGGTTTTTAATGCTAAAGTGGCTGCCCAACTCCTGTGCAGAGTAGAGATCTGGGACACTAAGAATATAGTATCCTGGAACGCCGCAGAATATCTTTCTGCATAAACTTGGGGCCCTGTCGAACTATCTACCAGCCTCAATGTTGAGGGCAGAGGCTGGTATATCCTCCGTTTCAGCTAAAATTGATAAGAGCTTAATTAGGGTAGACTATCATATAAGAACACAGATAGACTTCCCTGAGTGTGCCTCAAAGAACAGTCTGAAAACCCAACATCTCAAGGTTTCTAATGGTTTCATCATATACGACATAGGTTAGATGGTTGGGGTTTCTCCCTGTTGGGCTTGAACATGAAGCTACTTTGGGAGGCAGCTTCTATGGTTAGAATTGATGATTTGGATAAGCAACTCGATCTAGCTTCCTTTGCAAATTATAATGTGACACCATGGTATCCTTCCCTAAAAATGTTCTATGGTTTGGAAAAATATATAAACAAACTAACATGTGCCGTCTTATGGAAAGCATTTACAGCTTTGTGACTCCAAACGCTCCGCTCCGCAGTAGAGGAAGGTAGACTGAGTGTGCCCAGAGAAGCCAGGACTTGTCCGTGTAATTGTAAAGCGATAGAGGATCTCCCCCACTATCTGCTAACTTGCCCTTTGTATGAGGATGGAAGGAACCATTGGATTTTGCCTCTGTTTGGTGATGCGTTTTTTTGTAATAGTGCTCAGAAACTCATATTTCTGTTGTCCACGCAGAACCCAGTTATACAAAATATTACTATTTTTTCCTAGATGTGCTGCCCAAATTTGGGGAAACCTTCAACTTGCTTGAAATTGATCTGTATATAGTGAAGGTTTTGTACTATTCCTATTGTTTGTAAGTGTTTTAATGCAGTTTACCATGATGGTTAAGTGCTCAATGGAATCAATTTTGACTTGACTAGACTGAGCAAATTGCATTTTCTTTTGACAAACTGGGAAGCTGCCCGACTCTTTCTCTGCAAGTCACAGGACAGTGAGCAGTGGTAGATGTGGAAGAACAGCGCTGAAATCCTGCAAAAACCACGCCCTGGAGGCCTAAATGAACGAGACTAGCATTGCACTCAAGCGTACTTAATTTCCTTCCATGACCATCACTGTGGGCAAAGGTGTGCTTCAAAGTGCGTGGGAGATTGTCGTTAGCATTTCTCTGCAACATAAGTTCCTCCTCAGCCTTAAGCACAGAAGAGAAACCAAAGAGAGGAGAACTGAAGAAACACAATAGGAGAGTTTTCAAACCCAGCATCTAGGCCCCGATCCAAGGTCTGTGCAAGCCCAGACCAAACCTCCCCTTCCGTGTGTGTGTGCACGCAGCGTGTGCATTGTCTCCCTCTGCTGGGTGGTGCAGCGCAGTTGGGAGCTGGGGGACTTCGCTGGGGGCGCTCTGCCCAAGGGTAGGTTTGGTCCATGCATGTGTGCGACCCTTGAACCAGAGCCCTGAATTTGATTAGAGCCTGAAGCAAATTATTCATGTGAAGACTGGATTCAGCCAATTGGTATCCTTTTCTAGTAAAACCAGATACAGAGTAAGCCCGCTGGGGCAGGGACCATGTCTCTTTCTTACAATTGTAAAGTGCCAGGTACATTGCTGGTGCTATATAAATGCTTATTAATAATAATAATTTGCTTCCTAGCCATTTCCCGGAACAAATATTCATTTTGGATATTTCATTTTGGGGTATTTTGGTCATTTCAATTATTTAATTTATTTTGGTGTTTTGGTCCTATTTTGGTACGTTTGGTACGCAGTAGCATTAAATGGGACCAAAGCCAACCAAATGCTTGGCCTGAAAGTCAAGTGTTTGGCAGGAGAAACATTGGCTCCGATCCTAACCCCTCCAGACTGTGCACGCAGTTCACGTACATCCCCATTATGTGGACTATGGGGTGCGCACAAACAGTATGCAATTTGTACGCATGCGTGCAGGGGTTTAGGATCCAGCCTCATGGCCTTTAGGCATTGCCTCCAGGAAACGAGAGAGAGCGTGGTTGCCATGTTGGTCCCAAATGTGAGAGATGGAGACAAAGTAGTTCAAATGATAGCTTTTTATTAGACCAACTTCTGTTGGTGAGACTATGCAAGCTTTGGGGCCATGCAGGGCCCTTCCTCTGAGATTGATATATTTCTGACTTGGCTCCCTGCCTGAGGAAGGGCTCTGTGTAGCCTGATGGCTTTTGTATATTCTCACCAACAGAAGTTGGTCCAATAATGGAAATCATTTCAGCCGTTTCGCATCCATCTCCAGAGAATGTACAGACGTGCGCTTTGGCGGACCTCCAGAAGAAGGGAGTTCCATAATAGCAGCGCAGCTGCCCAGAACCCCTCTCTGAAGAGAACACTTCCCTTGCTGTGTGGATGGGAACATGGTGATGATACATGCAAGAGGGCACCCCCCAGTTGACCCCAGGGTTCACGATGGAGCATAGAGGGGGAGGCGATTTTTCTGAGTTGTGGGGCCAAAGCCATCTAGGACTTCATAGGTATAGTGGTGGTGTCCTAGTTTGGTACGCAGTAGCATTAAATGGGACCAGAGCCAAGCACCGAATAATGGAATACCAAAGCAAACTGTGGCAGGGCAGTCTTGCAGGGCCATTGGAGGGTGTCTAGGAATTAGCTCAACTGCCCTAGCCCCACTTACTCTCCACTTAATTCCTTGTATTACAAATGTCTACAGCGTACTGCTGGGCTGATCCTGCATGCGATAAGTACCTGTCAGTTCTGATGCAAGAGGCACCCTTAAGGTATGTGCAAGCTCCATCCTCCCATGGGGAGTCACCAATGACCTATGCTCGCTGGGCTAAGCCACAGTTGGTCCACTGGGCTAGTAATTGGAACTTTCCCACCTGAAACCCCCACGCTATCAGAGTCCTCTTGCAGCCCCCTCCCTGTTAGGCGCACAACGTATCGAATCTGGAAGCCAAGGGATCGCCTTCCTTGGCTGGGAAGCACACAGTGCCCTCCCCAGAGCTCCTTCCCTGTTGGCCTCCCGGCCAGTCTCAATATCGCCCTTCTAGCAGCTGCTTCAGCTTCCCTTCTCCCTATAACTGGTCTGATTGCTAGCTTTATAGCCCAGGTGGGTCATGTGACTTTGCTCTCCTGGCCACATGACCTAGCTCTACTGAGCATACGAGAGCCTCTGCCTGGGTTGCAACTTAGCTTCTCACCCAGCAGGTGCCAAGCTAGAGCCCTCTTCTGGGCCAAAGCCTGCAAGGAGCTCCTCAGCAGTCAGATCCCCGCTGTTCCCATACTTTCATCCATCAGGTGGATCTCTTGTGTGAAACCTTGTAACCCTGTTACACAAACAAAATGCCCAAATGAAATAACTAAAATGAAACACAGGAACGACCGCAGCTTTCTGGTGGGGGGGCAGTGCATGGGCGGACAGCCGCTGGGGGGACCCCTGGCCTGTCTGATGGGGTCCTTGTGGAACTGCGTGAGGTGGCTGTGGAGGGGAGGGAGTAGCTACCAGTCCATGTGATAACAGTCAGGGTAAGTGGCATCAGAATTAGGATGTCTGACTTTCAAAGATCATTCAGGCCTGTGGATTTGGCAGAGTGAATTAGGGCTGGGCCAAAATGGCCCTTGCTGTTTTTGCAGAACTGTTCCACGAAAACGGAATGGGTGATGAAATTCCAATCAGAATTCTGACTGGTCGGAATTTTCTATCAGAATTCCCACCTGCCGTACCGCAGGTGTGCAAAATGGCAGCGACCGGATCTGAACCAATCTGGTCAAAAATGGAATCTGGTCGGAAAAGGACTTTCATCACCAATTCATTCTAATGTAAATTGCTGCTTTCTCTGGCTAGTCAAGCCAAAATGTTCCGATATTTGAGAGCAGATGTAGTCACCTGAGTAGATGTTGACTTTGTTTTTCTTTTGCATTATCCTGACTTTTTCATTTGCAGACAAGTCCATGCCCTGTAGGTCAAGCCTGCCCTGAGAAATGTACGCTGACCCAGCTGGGTCATGCTGAGTTTATCCAAGGCTTTTCCTTGGGGAAAATATCTTTTCTGTTTCTGCAACTTTTATTGTCTCTTAAAATCATTTTGCAAGAAACTCCTGATGAACTACATACGAGTCAGGATGAAGAGCAGAAACGGTAAAAATGCCGCAAGGTAATTTGACTCCAGCTGTGCAGCAATATTGTGGTGTCATCCCATCGCTTTTTAAATACAACCTTCAGGCAGTGGAAATTGGCACCATTACCTTTGATGCTAAAGGTCGGAGAGAATTTCCTACAGACATTCTCAGTGCAGGAGAGCTGACATTTAGTTAATTTTCAACATTGGCGCATAGTCCGTAGTTACAGGGGCTATGTTATGAGTCATAAGGAAATGAATTGGTGATAGTAAATACGTTGGATAAATGTAAGTTACATATAATATAAGTTACATGAATGTATCCTTGGGTGATTTCAGATGTGACGGGCCTCCCTTGGGCCACGGTCTGGAATCCATTTCGGATTCCAGTCCGGAATCAGGCCGTCCGTCCTTTAGACGTGCCGGCCTGATTCCGATCGGGGAGGGGGCGGGGCTGCGTGGCGTGACGTGTGGCTGCACAGCCCCGCCTCCCACGCTCCTCTGGCCAGCTGCCCTCCTGGAGATGGGCGAGCGCAGTGACCAATCCAGCCGCTGCGCCTGATCCCGGATCGTGGCTAGGACCACATTCCGGACTCGGCGGAGGTAACAGACGTTACTCTCTGCCGATTCCAGACAGTGGTCCAGCTAACCACAATTCCGGAGGTGAGGAATCATGGTTATTCGGATTCCCGCTGGAGGTTCACTGGGGTGAACATCTGGCGAGAACCCCATCAGATGTTACGGGCCTCTCCTCCACCACTGTGGTAAAAGGGAGGCCCGTCACGTCTGAAAACACCCCTTGTCTCTCTCTTGATGTTCACCTCTCCCTCGTTTCCCCCTCCCTTGTCTCTTAGATTGTAAGCCCCTTGGGGTAGGTACCGGTCTGTAACTACTGACTGTGCAGTGCCAGGTACGTCACTGGCGCTATATAAATAATCAATAAATAATAATAATAAATATGTTGCCTCGGTATTTTAGCAAATCAGAAACACGTCAACTTGGCTTGCACTGTGCTTTAGAGGTCATTTTGGCATCTTTGCAGAGTAACGGGCTCGGGCTTGTTGAAGTACAATGGTGAAATCCTGGCTCTGCTGAAGTCAGTAGATTGTTTTGCCATTGACTATAAAAGAACCTGGGTTACATAGAGTCTTAGAGTTGGAAGGGACCTCAAGGATAATCTAGTCCAAGCCCCTTCATGGATGCAGGATGATGACTGCGACAGCATCCTCGACCTGACAGATGGCTGTACGGACTCTTTTTGAAAACCTCCAGTGGTGGAGAACACGGGCAGCTTGTTGCATTGCATTACTGCACAGCTCTTACTGTTAGGAAGATTTCCCTGATATCTAATCGTCAGTATCGGATTAATCTGATACCGATAGCCCCATCCCTACTAACCAAAGTCTGCCTTCCTATAACCTGGGTCCATTGTATCTAGTCCTGCCCCCTCTGTAGCCGTGCAGCACAGTACTTTGCCGCCATTTTGGTGACAGCCCTTCAGATGTCTGAAGATTGTCATTATGTCTCCCCTTAGTCTTCTCTTTGCTAGGCTAAATGTACCCAGCAGAGGCTTGGTCTAAATGATTCCTGAGGATTTTTTAAACTCTGACATTCCAAGATTCACACACAACCCCTCCTCTCCTCCAGGGGAGTTGGTGTGGCTTTTGTTCCTTGTATCTCTCTGTACTGTCACTCTTTTCCCTTCTGAGGTTCTTTTAAAAAATGACTTTTTAACTATAGCAGGAAGAGAAACAGTGATGATGCCAACATCCAAACAGCATGGGCTTGTGGAGTGTTTATTACAGCTACCTGGTTTTCACATCATACCCTCTTGCTTTATTGGATCCTTACAAGAATATCGGCATTTGACACTGAGCTGAATGAGATGAATATTATGAGTAGATTCAGCTTTTTGAAACGACTTTTAAGCTGTTTAAGATAGAGGTAAAAAATATCCAGGCGGCAAGTAGCTTCTGTACAGCCAATGCCAATTCCATCCTTCGCTACAAGCTGCTTCTAATGACATATTAAAGTGCCCGTCTTCATGGAATAAGAACGTTTTTCACACGTATTAATACTGTTGCCTGTTCTTTTCAGTTTATCAAGAAGTTTTATAATGAAACTTGGGAAAGAAGATACAACCACACTATGGAGGAAGAAACTCTTACTATTCTTTGGACGATAACGGTCTCTATTTTTGCCATTGGTGGACTTGTGGGTGCATTAATAGTTACTCCTGCTGTAAAGTTTTTTGGCAGGTAAGTGTCCTGCAAATCCCTGGCCTTTTCTTTGCTTCTTATTTAGCCTTTTTGCTTTATTAATATCCTTGGAGAAAGGTCCATATTTTGGTCAGTTGTAGAAAACATCTGCCTGACTGGCACATTAGAAAACCTGCACTGAGTGTGTTGTGAGAACATTTCAGGTGCAGCCACAAGAGGTGCCCTGGGGAAGCTATCACACTTTGGGCAGACTTAACTCAGTTTTGGTAGCCAGATCCAGTGATGCAGTGCACTGTGTGACTGGCTGCTGCCACCAGATGTTCCCCCTGCTGCATGCTGGCTGCTCTGCACTGCCTCCTCAGGAAAAGTCCAAGGGCACGTTGTGTAGCAGCCGTACGCCGTATGGGATAAGGCCGTGCAAGGAGTGGCTGCCCGTATGCCGGGCCTCCTCCTGCCCCACTGTACGACGAGCTCTGCGGCAGGGTTTTGAGTGGCAGGTGCTGTCGCCTGTCGCTCTCTGCCACCACGGCCGGGGTGGTGGGACTTTGGTTGGGTATGAGGAGAGAGTCAGGGCAGGGCTGGGATGGGCACCCACTCATGTGGCAAGCACCTTGGGCTACCCTCAGCCATGGCAGGATCTCCCAACAGCATTGCGGCTGCCCCACAGGGGGACCTCTTGTCTGCCTGGTTCCCTGCACTGACCCTGCAGTGTAGCATCTGCGCTTGACCGCCATAGGGCTGCACGGGGATCGAGCTCTCCGCAGCTCATGTGGCTGCACCCAGAGTGTGAACAAGAGATATGTTCAGTGGCAGAAGAGGAACAATTGTCCATATTTGATGGGGGTGAGGGTAGCTTCTCCCCTTGGTCCTTTCCAAAATGGCAGTGTCTGTGCCCAAATGCCAGCAAGGAGCAAAGAAGTATAGGCTGCAACCTCCCACTCCTTAATTTTGGACCACTAGGCCTTCTGTGGCAGCAGCATAAGTTCTGAGCGACATACATTTAAGGAGGGGCTTGCTCCCTTCATCCCAAATTCACGTCACGTACAAAGGGCCCCCTTAGAGTTTGAGGGCTCAGGCTCAACTCAGTGCCTTCACTCCATGACAGTTTATGCCCCTGCTGCTCCATCCAGAAACTCAGTCCGTTTTGGTGGCCGGCTTTAGATAATGAGTATTGAAACACTGAGGCAAATCTCCTGTATTTCTCAGACAGTGAGGGATGCCAAGAATTCTGGTTAAATTATAACAAGAACAACTCCTTCAGGCATGATGGATTCCTATAGAAGTGGTGACCTAGAATTGATCTGGAAGTTGATGTTCAGATCCGCTCTGGCCACTTTTTTCTTTTTTTTCCCTTTTCTCTATAAACATTCAGTGTTCAAAGGAGCTGATTGATCTGGATATTTTAATGAATAGTTACACAACACCCATCACTTGCTCAGCCAAAGCCTTCTTTGCGTCCTTACATTACTGTATAGGTCAATGCAGGGATAGAATCAATTTTAAATGTTGTAGCTTGGGGGGATTATTACGTTTACTAGATGAAATACAAGCTTATTAAAGGGGACTTTTCGGTTTGTCTTAAAGCCCATCTGGCTGGATATGCCACGTAAGGATATTTTACATTCAAGAGAGTTTATGGCAGCATTTTACCACCAGTAACACAAAAAGGATATAATTTCACACCTGCTGATGAGTTCAGTAATAGCTGGTGAAGTGAGTTACCCAAGCGTCATAACAAGTAAAATCTTCACTCCGATTACTACTTCTTCCAAGGACCTGCCCAACCCTGAATACATTCAGTCTGCAACCTCATTTATTCCCCCTCTCACAAAGTACTTCCAGGCTTCAAATGCCTGCAAGTCCCATATGGATATACCAGGGGTGGGCAAAGCTCTTAAGCTCAAGAGCCACATACCAATAGTTTCACATCGACAAGAGCCACAAGACACAATGGGTGCAGCCACACGAGATGGGCTGGGGATTTTATTGTGGTTTTATATTGTTTTGTATTTTGTTATTTATTGATTATGTTGTTTATATGTTGTACGCTGCCCCAGGCTGCCAAGGCAGGAGGGGGCGGCCAAGAAATCAAAGTATAAATACATAAATGCAGCGCGTAGCAGCTGGCTGCCTGCCCCACCCAGGGTGAACATTTGGTGACTGTTGGCCATGCAATGCGCTTCATCTCGGGGTAAGGCTGCCCAATGTGGGGTAAGGCTGCCCAAATTGGGATATCGTCTCGTGTGGCTTTACCCTAGGAGTGAGCATAAGGAAGAGGCATCCCCTCTTTACGCCCTTTTCCCATGATGCTTCTGAAGTTAGCTATTGCCATGGAAAGAATACTGGGCTAAAAAGACCAGTGATCCATCTCAGTACGACGGTTCTTATTTTTTCACATGTTCTTAGCGTTCATAGATATATATATATATTAATCCTGGCATTTGAAAATGGTGGATGGTAAGACAGAGAGATAATTGCTCCAGAGTTGACTGATTGGCTGGTAGTACGTTATGTATTAGACTAGAGTACCTGATTCCGTACCTCCAGGTACGTGCCTAGATGTAATGGGCACCTTTCTGGATGGGACCACCCTTGGTTGGTTCCAGTCATTCCTCTTGGGGAGGACCCAGCGGGTTGTCTTGAGAGAAGAAACATCTAGCCCCCCAGACCCTGTGCTGTGGCGTTCTGCAAGGTTCAATCTTGTCTCCTTTATTGTTTAATTTATACATGCAGCCCTTTGTGGAGATCATGAGACGATTTGGAGTGCGTTGCCACCAATACGCTAATGATACCCAGCTTTACCTCTCTTTTTCAGCCAACCCAGGCTCTGCCGTCTCCGTGCTATCTCAGTGTTTGGAGGCCGTGGCGAGTTGGTTATGGCAGAGCAGACTGAGACTCAATCCCAATAAGACGGAGGTGATGGTGGTAGGCCGAGCGGGGGAGGTGGTGCCCCCTCTTGTGGAGGGGGTGCACCCCTCCATGGCTCAGCAGGTTCGGAGTCATTATTGGACGTGGGTCTCCGTCTAGATCAGCAGGTGGATGTGGTGGTGAAGGCGGCTTTCCGCCAGCTGTATCTGGTGCGGAGGCTGCACCCGTATATCTCCGGACCTGACCTGGCCACTTTGATCCATGCCTTCATCATCTCGAGGCAGGACTGCTGTAACATGCTCTACGTGGGGCTTCCCTTGACGCTGGTCCGGAGGTTGCAGCTAGTGCAGAATGCGGCGGCCCATCTCCTAACAGGGACGGGCCAACGAGAGCATATAACACCGGTGCTCCGTACATTGCACTGGCTACCTGTAATGTGCTGATCCAGGTTCAAGGCTGTCTCTTATACACATCTAGATGTGTATAAGAGACAGTTGTGGAACTGCGTGAGGTGGCTGTGGAGGGGAGGGAGTAGCTACCAGTCCATGTGATAACAGTCAGGGTAAGTGGCATCAGAATTAGGATGTCTGNTACGGTCTTGGACCTGGATACCTCAGGGACCGCCTCACCCTCCATGACTCAGGACGGATTCTCCGGTCCACCGGGGGGCGCCTTCTTGGAGGTCCCCCGCGTAAAGCGAGGGGCTACAATGGAGAGGGCATTCTCGGTGACTGGGCCCCGGTTGTGGAACTCCCTCCCAGAGGAAGCATGACTGTACCTGAGTCTGATGGCCTTCCGTCGGGCCTGTAAGACATGACTGTTCTCCCAGGCCTTCAGAGGCGGGGAGGGGAGGGTGGGCTAAATTTTTGGGTGGGGGTATTTTAAAACTGTTTTAATAATATTTGTGTAGATTTTTATAGTATAATAAATTGTTTATCTTGTGTTGGAAGCTGCACCTAGATGCCGTAGGCATAGCGGGCGGCATATAAATGGAATAAAATAAAATATATATTATATATAAATATAATATTTCTCTGCTCCACCCCTCTCACGTCAAGCAACTCGGGGCAGCTTGCAAAATACTAAAAATATAACAAAAAATATAAACACATTAAAACAGATATTAAAACAATACAAAAACTTAAATGGTGTGCAAAAAAAATTTCCTAGTGCAAAAAACCCACAACCCCCACCCGCCCAATCCTACAAGCCTCCTCCCCCGCCAAATGCCTGGCGGAAGAGCCAGGTCTCGCAATTTCATTGGGAGGTAAGCAGGTTTGGGCTGAGGTACACCTCCACCGGGAGAGAATTCCACAGCCACGGTGCAGCCGTCAAGAACGCCCTCCTGTCCGTCCAAATATGTCGACTGCGCGGGACATACTGGGAGGGACGTGACGAGGTGGCAGCAGGACCTGGGGCCAGGCAGTGGGGTTTGGAACATTGGAAGCACCTGGATATGGCTGCATGGTCAGATTGGTTGGACGCATGCAATCTGCTCATGCACCCACCTGATCTGTCCCAGGCCTCCAATGGCCCCTCCAGGCCTGAAAGCACAGGCCCAGTAAAAGGGATGGTGTTCCAAAGGGTGCCTGAGCCATTTAGTGCAATCCCCATATGTGCAGGTACCCCTTTCGCCTCCAGTTAGGCTGCGTTTTCTGTACATCCAGTATTAATGTTTTTGTGATGCCCTGGGTACCTAGAGTTAGGTAGATAGGGGTCTTCATTTAGCATTTGTAAAAACGCAAATAGATACAGTCGAACACAATTTAAAAACTAATGGCACTGGAAGGAGGCCAAGAGGCTCTTTTCTTCTACTAACAGTGGAGGAAGCTGCCAGGATCTGACATTGACAGGGCTAGAACCTGGGTCTCCAAGCTTCCCAGGTATGGCCTGATCCTCCCAGCCATCAAGGTAGGTACAAAGATAAGGACAGAGGGAGCAGCCTTCATTTTCTCATGGACCCTGTAATTGCTGCCCTGATTGGCTGCAAGGCTCTGCCACTGGATTGACTTGGAAGCCCCATAAAAGCTTCCAGATAAGGGGCCATCACCAGTTTGGAGCTTCAGACTAAACAACTACTCAGCTTGTCAAGGACTTGCCTTGCCTATCCTTGCTCCTCCGCACCACAACCGCACCCCTCCCCTTCCATCCCCTCTATTCCATGCCAGGCCTTACTTCGCCATGCCTCTCCTCTTCATCACCTGCCCAGTCTCCTCCTGGGCTGCTCACATGGTATCTGTGCCCGCCACCGTTCTGACCATGCTTCGCGGATCACTCTTTTTTTGGATTGGACGCTTTCTAATGAAAGCCCGACTCTGGATCCTTGGGTCAGGGCCCTGGTGCTAGTCCACTCTAGGGTGACCATACCTCCCCTTTAATCCAGGACGCTTATGAAAAATACATGGTACAGGACTGCACTGGAATCAATGCAGCCCCGCACCATGCATTGTTCATTAAGTGTCCTGGATTAAAGGGGAGGTATGGTAATCCTAGCAGCCCACTCCTTCCGGCACCCCTGAACTGGGCTCCTGGTATGAGCGTTGCGATGACACAGAACCTGTTCCTGCCACTTTGCAGTGCTGTGTCATCACAACGTTCCCCCGGGAGTGAGGCTATGTAAGAGAGAGAGTCAGATGACCTCTTTACAGTGCCTCTTTCCTATATGGTCCCCCACCCCCCCACCCCCAACAACCAATAAACATTTATTTACTTATTTATAAATACACTTATACTCCGCCACTTTCACCATATGGCGACTCGTGGCGGCTCACAAAATTAAAACCTTAAATACAATAAAAATCAAAAATAAATAAAATACTACCCAACTCACAAATCCGGTCTGCATAATAAATATACCCACCCCGTAACACCAATTAATCCATCCCACCCTCTCCCCTTCCAAATGCCTGGCGGAAAAGCCAGGTCTTGCAATGCCAGCAGAAAGTAAGGAGGTCCGGGCTAAGGCGAAGCTCCACCAGGAGGGCATTTCACAGTGATGGAGCGGCCGCCAAGAATGCCCTCCTGTCCGTCCGGTCCTGTCGGAAACGCAGGACCTCCGGGAGGGCGCGCCCAGACTCCTGCAGGGACTGTACTGGGGCCCAGGGAGTGAGGCAGTCCCTCAGGTAAGTGGGACCCAGGCCATGTAGGGCTTTATAGGTCAAAACCAGAACCTTGAATGGGACCCAGAAGTCAATTGGAGCACTGGTTGAATGCACTCTCTGCGACCTGTCCCTGTCAGGAGGTGGGCCACCACATTTTGCACCAGCTTCAGCTTCCAGACAGCCACCATGGGCAGCCCCACGTAGAGCGCATTACAGTAGTCCAGCCTCGAGGTAATGAATGCATGGATTACAGTGGCAAGATCGGAGTCTGAGACATATGGGCGGAGCCTCTTCACCAGATGTAGCTGGTGAAAGACACCTCTGGCCACAGCCAACACCTGCTAATCCAGGAGCAGCCCCCCCCCCCCAGGCTCCGTACAGATGGAACCAATGGAGGATGGACCCCACCCCCAGATCACTGACTTCACCCACTAACATCACCTATGTCTTATCGGGACTGAGCTTCAATCAGCTTAATCTCATTCAGTTCCCCACAGCAGCCAAACATCGGGACAGCAAAGAGACTGTAGGGCCTGGGTGTTGTCAGCATATTGATGACAACAAACCCCCCAGCTGCGTACAACTTCCCCAAGTGGCTGCATGTACACATTGAATAAGAGCGGGAACAGAATGGATCCCTGTGGGACCCCACACAAGAGGCCCCCAGGGGACAATGAACAGTCCCCTAGTACCACCACTTTCCGCAAGGTAGGAACAGAACCATTGTAAAATGGTACTGTCCACCCCAGCCAGGTCCTGCAGGTGAGTCACCAACAGCTCATGATTCACGATATCAGATGTCACAGATAGATCCAGTAGAACCAGCAGGGTTTTACGTCCCTTATCCAGCTCCACCAGGAGGTTGTCAACCAAGGCCACAAGCGCAGTCTTCATGCCATAACCCGGACGAAAGCCAAACTGCGTGGGATCAAGAAAACTGGTGCGATCCAGATGCGCCTGCAATTGATGGGCCGCAACCCATTCAGTGACTTTCCCTAAAAAGGGAAGGTTAGAGACCGGGTGGTAGTTCACTGGGCCACCAGTGCCAAGCGATGGTTTCTTGAGAAGTGGCCAACCACAGCCCCCTCGACCCTCCCCAAGGGAGGTGTTGATCAACCCGACCAACACCGGCCCCAACATCTTCCTGGCAGCCTTAACTAGAGCTGAAACTTGTCTCGCGATTCTTGCCGGTTCCCGATAAGAAGGTTTTTTTTTCCTCATCTCGCCTCAAGACGAGAAACTCTTCCACCCCTTCTTGGGGTCCGGGCAGGGCCAGAGTTGCAGGTGGGGGGGGCCAGCATGGGAGCTGGTGGTGAGCAGGGGGCAAAGGGAAGCCACCCTGGGCACCTCTGCCCCCCGTCTAGCCTCCCCGCCTGTGGGGGAGCAGAGAAGAGAAAACTTGGGCAGAGTCAGGGGTTGGGGAGCCTAGCAGGGGGTTAGCCAGGGCTGAGCATGTGCAGACGTTCTGCTCGGCCCCGCGGGCGCCATCTTTCCAAAGAGCAGCCAGGGTAGAGCAGCTCTAAGGCACATGTTCAAGCTTTTTCTTCTGCCGTTTTAAAATTCAACCCCAGGAAGCAGCAGGGAGGACAGTGGTGGGGCTGGGACCCGCCTGGACAGTGAGTAATGCCTGCCTGACCCCCCGCTAGGCCCCCTGGCCCTGCCTGAACTTTTTCTTCCCCCCGCCCCCCCCAGGCGAGGAGGCTAGGCAGGGGCTGGAGGTGCCCAGGGTGGCTTGTCTTTGCCCCCGTGCCGCCCTCCCCCTGTCTGCAACCCCAGCCCCCCTAACCCCTCGAGTAATTTGCAAGAGCTTGGGGGGAGGGGCAAGAGAACCAGAGTTTTCTTGCCCCCCCTCCCGATTCTCATGAATTATTTTATGAGAAAAACTTTTCTCCTTGCTTCAGCCTTAGCCTTAACCAACGAGGACAGGCAAGAATCTAATTCACAAGTTGTGGCCTGAACAGAGCCCAACGCATCCGTCATCTCGGCAGGGGTCACCGATTGGTGACACGTTCTGGAATGTCCTTGGCAAGCACCTAACTAAGCGAGCTGGATTTGCTAGAGGTGGACAGTGATCTGTGGATGATTTTGGCTACTAAAGGCCACATCTCTACTCATCTTGGTGCATCTAGTGTTAAGAAATTTGGGGGTCCCTATATAGCTATGGGTCTTCTGTCTCTTTACCATGTTTGGTTGAAAAATTTGGTCTACAGCAGGAGTGGGGGACCTCAGGCTTGGGGGCCAAATGCAGCCCCACCAAGTTTTTGTGTGTTCTCTTTCCAGTTCCCGGATCTGACCCATGGATCCGGTTCCTACCTCCAACCACTGAAAAACTGAGCGCAGGATAAGGGAGCAGAGATGAGGACATGCACGCATGGAGATGGGACAAATCAAATCATTCTTTATTTGCCGTGACCTTTCGGCCTTAGCAGTTATGTGAAAAGTGATCCAACATAAAATACTTAAAATACATAACATGATAAAAAGAAAAAAGGTATAAACGTTTTCATTATATCAACAGTCTTGAATTACTTGGTTCCATAGGGAGTCTTGTCCCAGCACAGCTCCGTAAAATCAGGGCATATGCCATGCTTGCGACCCTTCTTATAATGAGCTCTTGGGGATTTCCTAATAAAAACTCCAGCTTTTTCTGACAATCCCAGAATATCTTACCAGCCATTAGCAGCTCCAAAATTTGGAATCTAATATCAATTGTAGAAAGACAATTGAATAAACAGTGTATCAAATCATCGATCTGATTTGAACCACATGGGCACAGATGTAGTCCTTGGGGGATTTGGAAATATCTGCCTTCTAACAACTTAGAAGAGGGGGGACAGATCCGTGGCACAGATCCATGGTCTGGGCCCTCCTTTTTCCCTTTGAGTGCACCCCTTAAGCACTTCTGCCACCACCTTCTATGCGGTCCTCAGAGCTTGTACTAGTTTTCAAAGTGGCTCATGGAAGGGAAAAGGTTTCCCGCTCCTGGCCTACAGAATCAAGGACGGACATGTACATTCATTGCATAAGCCTTCTTTTAGTAGAAAACCAAACTTAAAAAGTCTAGAAAGGTTTCCGAAAGGCTTTCAAATGGCTTCCCAGCACCTAGCCTATAATTCCAGCTTCTCCTACCCTGGGAAGCCGCTGAGAGACTAAACAGATGGTTGAGGAAAAGAGTAACTCCTGATGGTTGTAATAACAGGATTCATTCTCTCAGGGGGTGTGTGTGGGAAATTGCTGCCTTGGTTTCTGATCTGGGATGACAAAAAGGCAATTAAACAGTACAAGGAGTTCAGGGATGCTCTTCCACATGGGTAGGCTGCATTTAGAAAGTTAGACGACGTTGAGGGCATGTGTTTGACTAGATTGATTTGGAACTGCTACAGTACTATTTCTCTTAAGTGCGGCAGTTCTAACAGAGAGGATGCTGGGATCATGTTTTAACAGGATTTATTTTTCTTCTCCTTGCTTTCTAGTTTATTACACCTGGAATCTTGTTTTATGAGCCAGAGCAATCTGGTTTTTTTAAAAAACATTCTTATTACTCTAATAATTCTAAGCCTGCCTGTAACAGGGTGCAGCTTTCTTGGGGTAACTCCTTGGAGGACCAGTCTCCACAAAGTCAGGGAATTCTACAGGGAATTTACCTCTCAGCAGCCACTCACTTTGGGAATGAATTCTCGGTCTCTTTTATTCTTCATACAGTTATACAGTATCGCAGTCTCCAGCAGTTTTCAGTCTCTCAAGCCAAGCATCAACCCTCTGACCCTCCCAAGTCTCTTTAGTCAGGCACAGTCCCTCTGGCTCATTCTCGCAGTGCTGCTCCAGGCATCTCTGGGCCAGGCACAGTTCCTCTGGAACCCAGCAGCCCCCTCTGAGTCAGGCCTAGAGTCAGAGCTTCACCTGGACTCCTGTCTCCTCCCGGCTGGTGGGCCAACTGTCCGTGGGCCGCAGGAAATAGCCTCGGAGGCTGCTTGTGGCCTGCGGGCCGAATGTTAGACACCCAAATACTAAACCCCGGTCTATGGAAACTCTGCAAACTTGGCATACTAGCAAGTTCAGCATGCTGAAATATAAAGCATAGCAGGCTTCTTTTGCGAACTAGAAACAATTCTTCATGGCCATACTCATTCCTATTTCTCCACAATTGCTTCCCACCTGGGAGTTTCGCTCCTTCTCTGTCATACCACCCGCATTTACTCACAACTCCCTGAGTTGAAATGTACTCACCCCTTCTCCCTTACTGTCCTCCATGCCTGGTACTCCCTCCCTGAATACATTTTTCTGCTCCCTCCTTCCCAACCTTCAAATCTCTCCTTCAAAACTGACCTCTTCTCTCAGGGTTTCCTGGCTCCTCATCCCCACAGACTCGTCGCTGAGGCCTCCTCTTCCATCCTTCACTCGCCCTCTTCCCTGTACCTAAGTTAAGAATGTGCATGTGAGATGTCTGTTTAACGGCGGATGTGCAGGTGGAGCAGAGGCTGCATTCCTGTCTGCAGCGGCGGTGGCGGCAGAGGGAGGGGCGAGGGAAGATGTGGCAGCGCGGAGGAGCCAACTGACAGGAAAAGAACTGGTGCACACGGCGATCTGCCGCGGCTTCTCTCGTGCATGCCACAGCATGATTTTGCGCCCTGACATGTGCGAGAGAAGCCACAGCAGATCCCCGTTTGCACCAGCTCGTTTCCTGTCAGCCGGCTCGTCCGCGCTGCTGCGTCTTCCCTTGCCCCTCCCTCTGCCGCCACCACCGCCATAACATTCCAGAACACCGCCAGCAGAGCGGGCAGCCCAACCCTAGGACACCGGCCAGAGGTGGGACTGCCATCTGTCTGCCCAGCAGACAGCTTCTGCAGCCTCACTCTTGGCCGGGAGTTGCCCCACGCCATGGTGTTGCTGGCGATCCACCTACAATGTTATGGTGTGGGGGAAGGGCACCATGCAGGTGGAATGTTGGCAGTTGCTGGGTCCATTTAAAATGGACCCAGTTGTGGCTGCAAGCAGGCAGATGCGGGGGGTTGCACCCCTGAACTTGCTCCGGGGTTGTGTGCCCCCACATCTGTGTGAAAATATCCAATGTATCCTAGTCTCTCCCTAGGTTCTCCCCTCCCTTCTTTGTATCCCTCATATGTATGTGACTGTGTCTATAGTTAGTTATAATATATTTTTCTCTTTCAGAAAATTTACATTGCTGCTCAATAATGTATTTGCGGTCGTGGCTGCTTTGTTGATGGCGTTCTCTCCACTAGCCGGCTCTTTTGAAATGCTTATAATCGGCCGCTTTGTAATGGGCATTGATGCAGGTAAGATTCATGTTCTGTTGTAGATACGTGTACAGATTATGTCGGGCAAACTCAGCCCCTCGAATCCCTTTATTTTAGTGGAACCAGATCAATGTCACGATGGCGTCAGACTTAACGCTTGTCATTCCTTCAAGGTTGCAAACACGCAGCAGCCTATTGCATCTGTGAACAGAGTCTGCTATGCGTCTGCCATTTGTCTGCAGGGTGGTGAGATGAAGGGGGCAGGGCTCTGGTGGGACCATCGCAGAGCTCCACAAGGGGGGGACACCACTGTCCTTCACCTTTCTGAGCAGTGGGGTGAAGGGTAGTGAAATGGGGGTTTTGTGGAGCCCCCCCAAGAACCCTGCTTCACATCCCTGGCCCCCCAAAGATCAGTAAGAGAGATCAGGAGGGGGTGTGTCATAGCTGTGCATGTGCGTATCATGGTAGTGGTGGTGGGCACCATCATGGCATAGCCGTGTGTGTGTGTGTAACACATTGGTGAAGGGGGCATCGTTCTATAGCTGTGTGTATATGTATTGCTCTGTGTGGTGGTAGTCATTACGGCATAGCTCTGTGTAAATGTATGTGTGGTAGTGGGCCATCATGGCATAACTGTTTGTGTGTGCATGTATGAGAACAGTAGTTGTTGAAGGGTCATCATGGCATAGCTGTGTGTACATGTGTTGGAGAATGACGGTATATGTAGGGTCATCAGGCATAGTGGTGTGTGTGTGTGTGTGTGTGTGTGTGTGTGTGTGTGTGTGANGTGGTGTGTGTGTGTGTGTGTGTGTGTGTGTGTGTGTGTGTGTGAATAGTGGTGAGGTGGGGATTGCTGTGGTTCTTTTTTAGTATTTTCCTTTAGATTGGTCCCCAGGTACTTGCCGCTGTCCCCCACCATTACTGGTCCTTCTCTCACACTCTCAGTAGTTGTCTTTCCGAGAGAAACCATGCATGTTTTCTAAACTCCTCCTTCCCACTCAGAGGGGTGACTTTTATGGCTCTTAACTGCTACCATGCTTTCTGGGTCCGCCCATCCTGCCTATTGGTATGACTGGCCAAGTAAACCCCAGTCCCTCCCTCCATTCCCACCCTCCCAAAATCTTGCGGTAACTTTCTACCAACTTAAACCTCTCTCCCAGCCTGCTCTTCTTACAGCAGTTGTGGGACCCTCCAGCATGGATGGCTTCATGCTCAGTCCAAGCTATCACGCCCTTCCAGATTAGACAGTGTGCCATCGCCATACGGCAGAACGCTATTTCTCCCCACTTGCTACTACTAGGCCCAATCCTGTCCTTGTTGCCATGGCACCCAGAGTAGAACTCAGACTGTTGTCAATGCTGTCTGGCTTACTGCTTCCATGTTGAACCACTTGTTCTGAGAAGGAATCTCTCCACTTCTTCTTCTGTTCCCAGGTATCTCGCTCAGCGCCCTTCCCATGTACTTGAGTGAGATCTCGCCTAAGGAGATCCGTGGCTCTTTGGGGCAAATCACAGCCATTTTCATTTGTGTCGGTGTCTTCGCTGGTCAGGTTTTGGGACTGCCTGAAATATTTGGGAAAGTAAGTACCTGCTGGTTGTGATTTCTGCTGTGTATTACTGTAACTGAACTGACCAGTAGCATCAAGGGGCTATGGTACTTCCCCTTCCCTTCCACCACTGGGGCCAGCTAATGAGAGATCAGGCTGTGGCTTGGACAGGTGAACATTTTAAAATGGGCTGGCCGTTGGAGTAACGGCAGGTCCAATGAAAGCTGGAAGAGAAGACGTATTTGACCAACTGAGACTGCTGATGTGTCTGAGAAGACGCATCTCCAGCACCCCTGCGTGAGAAGAAGCTCAGGTGGGTTAGCAGCCAGTGAGGAAAGCCAGCAAGAGAGGGCTCGCAGTGGCTAGTGGATCTGTGGCAAAGAGGACTTGTGGGTTCTCACGGCAGCCTAAGTGGGACACAGAGTAAATGATCATGATACAGCTCCATCCTGGACAGAGGCAATATTTTTTTTAATATGTGGTACCACCTATTGTTAGAAGCTTCTAGGTTTTGTTTAGGGTCCTCTGTTCATTGCTGATGTTCTTTAGCACTCTTCTTTTCTTTATCCCTAAATTTAGGTTGCAACGATACCTTTTTACTTCCCCCTCTCCCAGCACATGTGCCCAAATGGTTTGTGGGCCACAGCTAGGGAATCCTTTTCTTCATAGTATTGACTAGGAACAAGTGAGACACATTTTTGTTTGGCATCTGCGTGGGTGTCTCGTTCTCTGTCAAGAGAGAAAACATATGGCAGTTCTGGACACGGAAGTCTCTCTCTTCGTATCCTCCTGCAACAAAAGCAGGTCTAGCTAGCCCGAAAAGCAAGCTAACCCTCACTTGGTGTAGGAGCCTGCATTTGCAACAGTTACCGATGAGCTTGAAGGGTAAAAAACTAAAAAGCAGATGTGCGGGCGGTACAGCAGCTCCCTGACCCAGGGCGGGAAACCGCAGCCGACACAGCCTAGGTCAGGGAGGAGCCCTGAACAAACATGCTGGCAGCTGGAGAGCCGTCCCGTCGCCCACACAGCCCAGGTAGGGCGGGACGCTAAATAAACACTCGGGCGGCCTAGTGCCCTGCCGCCCACCGTGATTGACAGCCTTGGCCATGGTAGTCCCTGCCCCAAGGTGGGTGTGGCAGAGCTGCCCACATGTGCTAGTCTGCATTAGCCCATGTGGGTGGCCGTTGGCCCAAGCTGTGTCCTCTGAGATTTTCCAAAGACACAGCCCAGGCTAGCTAGCTAGCTGCCTACCCACCCTGGGGCAGTCCCAGGCGAAGATCTGAAAGCATGTAAACAGATGTGCTGGTGAGTTCTGGGTCAAAGCAGACCATCGTCACATCTGTTTTTACCCGAAGAGTCCACCATTAGACAGCCCTCATTTTTGGAACTTGCTCCCTGCAAAGAAAAGAGAGGTTCTGTCTAATGACACCAACAGATTAAACATCTCAAATGGGGGTGTTAATGTAATTTCTTCTTTTTGTTTATGAGGGAATTGTGGTGTTAACCTGTAGTTAAATGTGGAACTCATAATTCTTTATTGCGAAGGTCAGTATTATAGCTGGGTTGCCCTCTCTCACTTCTCTTTGACATTCCACTGCCTCCTTTACCCTGGGGGCAGGCCCAGACTAACATCTGGCCCACAGCTGTGATCATGTTCAACCCCTCCTCTGTTTCCTCTCCCCCCTTCACATCCCACATAAACTCCTGGTCTTCACCTTCAAGGCTCTTCATGGCCTTGCTCCTCCCTATCTTTCCATCTTCATTTCCCACAAAGTTCCACCGAGAATTCCGCCCCTCTTCTGTCACCCTCTCCTGCTGAGCATCCACTCTGCTCCTTCCCTCTCTCCCTTCAAATCTCTTCTTCTGTTCTTTCCAATGTGCATTCCATGTCATTCATTTTAGTGTGTCCCAAGATTCTGTAGATTCCAGATACCAAAATGTCTGCTTGAATGGTCTCTTGACTAAGATACTCCTCCCCTCTTCTGGCTTTGGGAACTAACTCACACTACTGCACCCAGAGCCTTTTATTCAGCCTGGTGCAGAGTTGCCGGTTGGCCCTGCCCTTGTAGGCAAGCCACCCCTCAGTTAAACCGTTAGGTGTCGCTTTGGAACAGGGTATGTAAAAAGAGAGGGAGAAGTGAGGGAATGGCCTGTGTTCATAGGAATATGGTGAGTGTTAATGTATGTGCAGCTGGTGCGCCAGATACATGTCACAAGGAGGGTGGGGCATCCCTGGCCAGGTCAGGTCGGGGAACTGAATAAATATTCCCGCCAGTTGACTGGGCTGGAGACGGGTTGCCAGAAGGGATGTGAGGTAAGGTGGCCTTGCCCCCATCCTGCTGTTGGCGCCCCCCCAGTCAGAGGCACTGTGAGCAAGGAAAGTGGCCTTTGCAACTAACAAGAACTGGTTGGCAGCACTGGGGAGCCCAGGTTTCACAATGAACATGTCCCTTACAAAGGCCAGCCCAACATGTTTCCCTCTCCCCCGTGGTCTGTGGCAAGGAGAGTAGTAAAGACAAGAAGGAGGAGGGGCATGGTTGATGAAGACAATTTATGTAAAACTTTCAGTAACATAATCATACTGTTACCATTAATCCATTGACTACAATTTTAGCATTGCTTGGATTGCACACATGAGGAAGCAAGTAGGGCGTAATGGCAGCAAGTAGAGCTGCTTGTGGAAGGATGGGCGGGGTAGAAATTTTAATAAATAAATAATAATGGTATTGCGAATGCTAATTGGCTACTGAAATGAGAGTCTGTGGTAGGAATTGTGGCAGAGACAGGCTATAGCCAAGATACACTTACTCCTACTCCAGCTGAGATTAGTCTAGCGGCCACTGGGTGTCACCATTACTCTGAAGAACCGAAGATGAGGCTTCAGACTTGAATAGCGACTCGATTTTTCACACGCACCCACCCACCATCCCCAGTTGCTAAATGTTTGACTCCAGCTTCACAAGCCACTTTAACATGCCATGTATTCAGATTTATTGTGATTGTTCCATGGGGCTGGTGGGGGGAATGAATGCGAATCGGTGAGTGTATGTCTCCGCCAGGAGCATTCCACAGCAAGCTTGTTGAAGAGGCGAGTGGTTTCTCTAGGTGACTGGAGAGAACAGTGAAGACAGATGGGGTACAGTCAGATGAGCTGCAGGGGCCCGATCCACATGTGGCTCTGTGGTGGGTAATGGCTACCGCCACAGTCCGGACCAAGCATGGAGAGCTGGGCAGATGATTGTGGGGCAGCTGGGCGGGCTGGCCCCTGTTGGAGCTGCCACCACAGTCGGGACAGGCTGCAGCACGGGCCACACGAGTGGGCGACCGGCTCTGCTCCACCTCTCTCCCCCGGCCGGACCTAAATCTCGCCACCAGCCATGCCGTGGCAGCATGTGACGGGCAACAACGGTTGCCGCTCACAGCCCCGCCATGGAGCTCGCTGCTCGACAGGACAGAACAAGCCTGGCCACATGAGTTGCCCTGCTCTGGGTAGCCTGACCCCGTGGAGGGGTGGCGGGGCTAAGGCTGCTCTCGGGCGCATCACATAGTAGCCAGCCATTTGTCCTGGGGCAGGGGGAACATCTGGTGGGCACTGGGCACGCAAGCCACTGCATCACGTGGCCTGGTTTCCCAGGGAGGGGTAAGGCTACCCACGGTGTGATAGCATCCCCCGCCTGTCTCGTGGGGCTGAACCCATGGATGGAGACGTAGGCTGAGCCGGTCTGTGTGGGTAAATCAGCATAGTTCTATTGATGTTGATGCAATGAAGGAGTCAAGGAAGTTGGTGGTGTCAGGGCTGGCCTTCCCACAGGGCATCCTGGGGCGACTGCTTCAGACCCTGCTGTTTTCTCTACTTCTGGGGCCCCCCACAATGGCAATACTTATAGAAGGTGGTCACCCTCCTACAGGCATGGAGTCTGACTGCTTGCACTGGAATGTGGCAAGCTAGACACTCTGAACTCTGACCGCCTCAAAGCAATCCACAGTGGGATTCTTGAAAGTGAGGGGGTCATATGCAATGTGAAGCTTGCAAGGGATTGTGGGTCAGTGCCCTGGTGAGGCTCGTTAGTAACATGGCTGCAGAAGCCTAAAGATGTTCTCGGCATTCTGCTGCCTCAAGCCCCCATTCCCTTCAAGCAGAGTGATTGGAGGGTTGGAAAGTTAATCTTAAGGTGCTTTCTCCTCCCAAGGCTGCAAGGGGAAATGTGCTTGCAAATTGTATGTGTTTCCCCCCACGTATGAATGCACGAATCTGCTTAATTGCTGCTGTTATATGCATTTACAAGGTCGATTGACAGAGCAGCCCCGTCAATCAGCCTTGTAAATGTGCAGAACAGCAACAATTATGTGAATTAGTGCATTCAGATGTGTGGGCAAACGCACACGATTTGCAAGTGCATTTTCAGCCGCAGTCTTGTATTGTAAGGTTGTGTTCCCACACGTTTGAAAGTGCCCTCTGATTGGGCTAATTTTGTCTCATGGCATTTTAAAAGCCTACCTGGATAAAGAAGCATCATTTTTTTAGAAAGAGAGTAGATAAAAATACCATATTTCTTAAAGTGAAAGCCACAGTCTTTATTTTTGGTAAGGCTAGTCTTGCATGCACCTACTAATTCACGGCCGTTGCAGTTAAAAGCATGCCTTTATTAATTCAGGCTAGACCTGTAGCAACTAGGTTAAAATGTCCTGAGCCTCTCTTCACAGCAGCAGAGGGCAGTGGGGCACGCAGACTGTTTGGAGGTGTTCTTTTTCTTGGTCTCTCAATTGGACTATTCCAGCACCAATGGTTTATGGTAGGGATGGGTGAACGTGGTTCGGATGTTCGGAGTTCGGACCGAACTCGGTCTGTTTGGACGTCCGAACCAAACTCTCGAATGACCGAACAGTTCGGTTGTGTTCGGGGGCAGGAAAAACATCTTTTCAGGGGGAAAAAAGAGCAGATTTCGGTTTTGTTTCAGTTTCAGTTTTGATAGTGCTATTTTTGACTGTTCGGCCAACCCGAACTCGGCTGAACTGAACCATCGAACCCGAACTCGGGTTTCCAACTGAACATCCGTACCGCATTCTGTTCACCCATCCCTAGTTTATGGATTGTGGCCTTGGTGTGTTTTGAAGCTTACTGTAATTACGTTAAGGAAAGACTATGGAAAATAAAAGCTATGACGCTTAACGTGAGGCGGTGTCTATTAGCAGTGCCACAGTTGTCGACAGCCAAGATTAAAGGGTGGCTGCAATTTAGGGGTGGCTTTTAATCGAAGATATATGGTATCTAAGCTGCCCTTTAATGCACTTTGCTGCATGAATGACTGATTCTATCAGAGCTTGCAAAGAGGAAAAAAAACAAAACCTCTGGATTTCTTCAAATGCATTTGTTGCTCATGAATATTCACTGAATACGTTTGAGTGGGACAAGGACGCAGCTCACATCTATGGAGTGTGCGGCTCGATCACCAGACTCACGGTGTGAATTCTGCCCCCTGCTCGGGTGACTGAATAACTCCCCCAGACTGAGACCGCTTTTAGATGAGCGGTTGAAACCAACGTGCTGGCTGAAAAGCCCCGCAAGGTGCATTTACACGCACCGCAAGTAGCCTCCCCACCATAGGAATCACTGCTTGCAGGGTCTTTTTAAGGGCGCATTTTTGAAGCCTTGATATCGGGGCTTCCAAAAGTGCCTTTAAAAAAAGACCCCGCGAGCGGCGATTCCTATGACGAGGCGGCTACTTCCGGTGCGTGTAAACGCACCCCGCGGGGCTTTTCAGGCAGCGCGTTCTTCAATGTGTTCGCGTCAACCGCTCATCTAAAAGCGGTGTCAGAATAATAAATAGCAGACATGATTTTAAGCTACAGTCAGTAGAAGCCTCGGGACTTGGGAACGGTTTCCGTGAACATCGACGGTTGTGGCTATCCATATGATTAAACATGAGGTTCTCACAAAAGCCTATAGACTGAGGCTGCTTTTACACATGACAAAAATGGGTTCTTATAAGTGCTTGGGATAATAGCGGGTGTTGTAGATGCTGGAGTTTTGTAATGTGTGAACGCACTGTTCCCCTTTTATGCAGCAAGATCTCACAGCTTTGTAAGAGTCGCAACTGGTGGGTTTTACAAGGCTGCGAGATCTCATTGCATAAAGGGGGAATGATTGGTGTGTTCACACATGACAAAACTCCAGCATCTATAACACCCAGTATTATCTCAAGCACTTACAAGAACCCATTTTTGTCATGTGTAAAAGCTGCTTGATGAGAGGTCTGCTTAATTAAAGAAGACAGAATCCTCGAATGCTGGAGTCGGATGGCACCTCGAGGGGGGGTCATCTAGTCCAAACCCCCTGCTTGGATGCAGGACGACTGCAACTACAGCATCCTCGACAGATGGCTGTACCCACTTGTCCAGCCTCCCTTTGAAAACAAAAATCCTACAGCCTCCCTAGGCAACGTGTCCCATTTCCTCACCGTGCTTACTGTTAGGTTTTGGTTAGATAGCAGAAAAGACTTCCTAACTTCCTGCCACTGGAGCCCATTATTTTTAGTTCTGTTCTTTGCAGAAATGAAGAACGTAGCAGGGTCAGGCTGGGTGCCTGACCCTGGCCCTTTTAAGGAGGGTTAGTGCTGGCCTAGGAGGTGTAGGCACTGAGGCGGTGCAGGACAGCATCCTAATGTGCCTCAGCTGGGCAGAGCCAGGCAACCAAGGGCCTGAGCAGGGTCAGCTGGGCTGGGCGTGGCTGGGCCAATCTCAAGCCTAGAGGAGGCTGCTGATGGAGAAAGAGGGCAGAGGTGGAAGCCATGGAGGGCTCTATCTCTACGAGGGGCTGTGCCTGGCCAGTAGGGCTGGGGGAAGGGCTCTACTTGTGGACTACAAGGAGCGATTGAGCTGGAACTTGACTATGGAGGTTTTGATACCTGGCCAGGATGGACTGTGCCTAGCAAGGAACGACCTACGAGAGAGGCACCCCTGACTCATATATGGAGCTGGGAATAAAGGACATTTTGTGAAGATCCCGTGTGGGCCTGGGTCTTTGGGGCTGGAGTCTGCAAGTACTTAGCCCTGCGAACCCTGTTACAAAGAATAGTTCCTTGCCATCTTTTTGAAGACTGCTATGGTGTCTCCCCTTAATCTTCTTTTCGCTGTGTTAAACATACCCAGTTCCTTCAGCCTTTCCTCATAAGATTTTTTTTTTCCCCAGACCCCTTTAGCATCTTTGTCACCCAACTCCGAACCTGCCCCAGTTTGTCAGTGTCCATCTTAAAACGAAGCACCCGAAGCTGGACCCAGTCTTCCAGATGAGTTCTGGGCAGTGCCAAATAGAGCGGAATCGTTATTTCTGCTGACGTGGGAGACAATGGGGCTGATCCCAAGCCCCATGTGCCAGTGCGGCGTGCACATACACGTGCCCAAAGCTGTGCGCACCCCTGGCACGGGGCCCGCAGCTCGCATGCAAACCGTGTGAAAGCTGCGTGTTTTGCGCATGTGGTGGCATGGGGGGTTGGGGGTGCACCCATAGGGTGGTGTTCAAAGGATTCACGGGGCTGGCCACCCCCGGACCTGCTCTGAGGGTGGCCAGCCCCACGTCTGCCGCGGCTCATGGTCTGAAACTCCCTCCCCCACACCATAGAGCTATGGGCAGGCTGCCCTACACGTTTGGTTGCCACCCGCAGCTTTATGACCTTGACCAGGGCAACTTCCTGCCGAGAGTGGAGCTGCAGTGGCCGTCCACCAAGTAGATGGAATGCAGCTCCGCTTCTGGCCGGTGCCCCAGTTTTGGGTGGGCCACTCCGCTGGTGGTGCGCAGGGATGTTCCAGAGAATCGCTAGCAAGGCTGGAGCAGAGTAGGTGCTGCCTGTTCCACCTCTGCTCCATCTGCACACGTGGGCCACCTTTAGATGGACAGGTCACCTGAGGTGAGGTGGCGCTGAGCTGTGGGTGCCGTCTGTCTAAAAGCACCCTATGTTTCTCATAATTGAATTATATATTTATTCATATTTATATCCCGCCCATCCCCCAAAATCTCAGGGTAGCTTAAAAAAATATAAAATACAATATAAAAACATTTAAAATACAATCCCCCCCAAACCCAATCCACTCTAATCTCCCACCTAATCCCTCTCCCTATCCCCCAACCCATCCTCCCCCTTAAATCAATCCCCTGCCGCCCTCCCCCCCCCCCCTTCAGTCCCTGCTGCCAAAAGCCTGATGGAATCAAATGGTGTCTTATATTGCCTCCGCAAGGCTGCCAGGCTTGAACACAGGTGGGACTACTGGGGGAGGGAGTTCCATAGTAAAGGTACAATGGCTGAGAATGCCCTGGATGAAAAAAACGGAGTCTCCAGGGAGACCCCCCCCCAACCAATCGCAGAGGCCGTGACAGGACACGGGGAGCCAGGTGATCCCTCAGATAGATGGGGTCTAGGCCGTGTAGGGCTGTAGAGGTCATCACCAGCACCTTGAATTGGGCCCGGAAGACTATCGGCAGCCAGTGCAACAAATGGTGCACCGGTGTTATGTGCTTGCAACGACACGACCCCGTAAGGAAGCAAGCACCCTAAATGAACTCTAAAATTGCATTAGCCTTTTTTTTTTGTAGCTGCATCATATTGCTGACTTGTGTTCAGTCTGTGGTCAACCACAACATGACTGAAGTGATCTTTTGGTTCAGGAAGACGATAGAGTTAAATCCAATGTTATAATTTACATTTCTCTCTTTTAATCCATTGTGGGTGGATGGGTGGGGGTGGTGATTAGAACAGCGGTGGGAACCTTTTCTCTCCCAGACCATGCCACTTTGAAAGTTAGCGCAAGCTGCGAGCACTGCATAGTAGATTGGGTCAGGAGTACTTATGGGGTACGCTCAGGAAGAGGAGGGTCCAGATCATGGATCTGGACCATGGATCTGCCCTTTATCCTTGGTTCATGCCCGCCTGGAGCTCAAGTCTTTCACTGCTTGGGGCTAGGAACTGGGTCCAGGAAATAAGAAAAGGCCAGGTAAAAACTAGCCATGGGCCACATTTGGCTGCTGGGCCTGAGGTTCCCCACCCCGATCTAGAATAAATCCAAATGATGTATGTTTTCTCACAAGCACATTTGAGTGCTTATTACCTGTATTTGAGCAGCCGGAGGCTGAATTCTGTTCAGATAATCCTTCAATGTTTTTTTGAGTGCGTATATAAAGTGTTTGTAAATAGGTGCATGACTCGACTGTGATTCCAACATGACAGTTAATGCAGCAATAGTGAGTAGTTACAAGGTATTTCTCCTTCAGTCTGAGAGCCCTCTTGGGGTTCAACTGCCATGCATTGATCCTGCCCAGGGTCTCCAAACAGACATGCTGGGGAGGGGGTGGGGTCATACGCGGACATGATCTGGACGTCCTCCACCCACCCCGCCCTGCTGAGTGCAGCCCACCCTCCTCCCTGATGGGCAGGTGCGGCAGTCTACGAGGCCGCCGTCCCCGCCCAGAAAGGCTCCGGCCCTGGGCCAGAGTTAGGTAGGGTGGGCCATCACGTGACAGCCTGCTCTACTCCGATCCAGGGATGGGCTTCCCCGGACCGTGGGAGGGCTTAGCCCGCACTGTGACTTGGCAGGGAGCCAGGGGCTGGGGAGAGTCCTGATCCTGCCCGTGGTGACATCTGGCAGGCGGGATCAAACATGACTGCACTGGTGGCCACGTGGATTAAAGCATAGCCACCCATGGTGGCGTCATGTTTGAAAACACCCTAAATTGTGTCTTTAGAACAAGGCGAGTCCGTAGGCTAAATCCACCCCAAGGCCATTTTTTTCTCGGTCCCATTCCAATTCCTGGTTTGGCCCATGGATTTATTCAGCCCCTACTGTAAAGCACTGATGTACAATGGCATGGTTGCGTAGTTAGCAAAGACAGTGGTGGCGATTACAAGCGCGCACTGATTAGAACCAATTTACCTGCCATTAAAGTTGGTGTGTGCATGTGTCTGTGTGCACGTGTGCAGGTCCTTTAGAAATGTGGGGTCTCAGGTGGCCCTGCCCCGATCCATCAGGGCTCCGCCCCCTTGGGGCCCTATTAGTGGTCATGTTTGACTCTTTGTCAGGAGGGAATGGGAACTCTGTCCCCTAACCTGGTGAAAACAGGGTCCCACTGCAGGTCCCCCAGAAGGGGTCAAAATTGCAGGGCCTGGAGTTTTTGCCCCAGGTCACCCTGTGATAAGGCCAACCCTGTGTGTGTATGTGTGATGGGGAGAGGGAGAGAGAGAGAGAGAGGGAAAGATGTGTTCATATAGGGTTGCTAAGTGCAAAACAGAGCATATAACCAAATTAATTCAGAACTGAGAATGTAGCTGAAATGTTTCACCCAGTTTAATCCCCTTTGATATTTAGATCTCTAAATCATGGAAGCAGTGCCTTTTTCTCCTCTTTTGTTTCATTAGATGTTTCTTCCTTTATCTCTAAAGAGCTAGTTAAAGATTTGATTGTTCAAATAAAAGGAAAAGGAATCTATGATATAGCGTCAGTCACTTGATCAAAGTGCTGGTTTAATGTTTCATTTTTGAATTTCTTCAGCGAGAGTGGGGCACTGGAGGAGGAGATAGGTAAGAATAACTCAAAAGAAAATGGGAAGAGAAATAAATTCTAAAAAGTAGTCTGGTGTGGAAATACATCAGAAAAGGCATTGAATAAAAGGAAAGCTTAAAGTAAATGAAAAGAGACATTGGGTACATTTTAGTTTGGGTAACAAAAGGGGAAAAAAACAAAATATAATTGGCTGCTCAAATTCACAAATGGAAAATGTTCATTAAAAACAAGAAAGGAAGCCAGAGAAATCCATTTAAAATGTACCTAAAATATACATGCGATAGAAAAAAGCAAACATAATTTGAGGGCGAAACATTAGGGCCCTTCCTTCCTGTTACAAGACATGGAGATTAAATTTGAAAGTACAGAGGGTCAAAAATAGCAGTAGTCTAGTGCAGTAATTTAATATCCCAGGAAAGACAAAAAGCATCCGTGATTGAACTGCACGTGGCTAGGGGTTGTATTGGGGGTGGGGAACTTCAGGCCCCGGGGGCCAAATGCGACCCGCTGCAAGTTTTTATGTGGCCCCTTGCCACTTCCTGAATCCGGCCCCTGGATTCAGGGCATGCACACAAGAATAAGAGACAGTTCCATGGCACAGATCCATGCTTTGAGTCTTTCTTTCCTTGCGTGCATCCCTTAAGCACCCCCACCCCAACTTCTGTGTGGCCCTCGGAGCTTGTGCAAGCTTTCAAAGTGACCCCTGGTAGGGAAAAGGTTCCCCAACCCTGGGTTATATGGTTGCAACTCAATGTATAGTATAGGGCTTGTGTAAAATAATACTAATCCCGTAGCTTTCCCTAGTCTTATTCAGGGCTGGATCCAACCGGAATGATTTTTTAAATTATTTTTAAATTTGCTTTAATGTCCGAGGAATTGGAGACAATGCATGCAGCTTTGACAGCATGTGTTTTTAGATGAGTGCTGATTCCTGCGACAAACAAAGTTGCATCCGGGGGGGGAAGTAGTTCCAGAAGTGGGCTGCTGCCGCTGAAAACCACACACTCGCGCATGGATGGAGATCCAGACTTATGAAACCTCGGTATCAGGACTTCTGGAATCGGGTGGGGGAGGAGGTGTCCTGTCCCTGCCCCCCCCACGCGTGACTTTGTTTCTTGCAGACTCTGCAGTCTGTGAGAAACAGCGCTTGTCTAAAAAAGCCCCTCTGCCTTTTAATGGCCTAGGCCCTACACATCTACAGTAAGACTGAAATGAGAATGAAAATAAGCCTCACGAGAATCTCGTAGCCCTGGCAGGATCTCTTGAGATTCACACGAGAAACTCAAGGTTGTTGCAAGAAACTCGAGAACCTCAAAATAGACAAAAAAGATCCGTGCATGGGCAAAATGGCTGTGCATGCGCAGAAGGGCCCTGGGGGCCATTTTTGCACACGTGCAGACCATTTTCAGACTATTTTGAGGTACTCAAGTTTCTCGTGAGAATCCTGAGTTTCTTGTGAGAATCTCGAGATGAGAAAAACTTGTCGAGAAGCCTATTCTCAATAAGATTTTTGACAAGGGTGAAATCTTGTTTCAGCCCTAATTTAAAGGTCTGCCTTCCCACTTTTGTTCCTCCGCGGCGTCTATGATCTGCCAAGATCACACTCCTGCAAATTCCATCATTGGCCCAGGTCGATGATGACCTGGGCATGCAGAAAGGCATTCTTGGTGGCTGCCCACGGCTTTGGAACTCCCTTCCCTTGGAGCTTTGCCAAAACCCTACTCTGAGCGTCTTCCGGAGACACTGTAAGACCTATCTATTTGGCCAGGCATTCAATGGGTAGGTTTGGGATCTGGGTATTTTATGCAGTTGGAGGTTTTAGCTGTGTGTTTTCTCATTTTGTTAGCTGCCCTGGGCCTTTAGGTGTAGGTTGGGCTAGAAATCTAAATAAATTGATTTCAGATGAAGGTCATTTTTTTATTTGCTTGGTTTGTTTTTAAAAAAAATATTTTTGGTTTTGTTATTTCAGTTTTTCAGTTATTTTGGTTTTCAGTCACTTTGTTTTGGCAACATTAGCATTATTGTCCATGTCCAATTGCCAAAAAAGGCATGACTGAAATACTGAAGCAATAGAAAAAACAAAATGGCTAAAAAAAATAATAAATAACTAAAATGGACTATTTTCCAAAGCAGATATGTGAATACCTGTTTCAGTTACAGGTATTATTCAGAGACTGCCCAACCATGCAAATAATACCCATGAATAATAAATTTATTACCCGTTCCAGTATCAGAGACATTTCCCTATTCCCTGTATACTTCATTGGCTCAGAAGAGCTCGCAATGCTTTCTCAGTCCTGTTATTTGGGGTTTCACTGCTTCCTCATTAGCACAGCATCATCGCCTCACTTCCGCGTTTTTATTTAACATGATCATGAATGGGCTCAGCCTTTCCCTCTGAGAGGAACTGCTGTGCCTCTAGCATATTGGATAATTCCAGCATTAGAGATGCCTCCTGAGCTCCTGCTGCTTTGTACATTAGAATCTAGGCCTCGCTGTTGTGTTCAAATTAATTTTTCGGCTAGCGATGAACTAGAACAGGGGTGGGGAACCTTTTCTGACCTGGAGGGCCACATTGAATATTCGTACGAACTGAGAGGGCCACATAGAAGTTGCGGGTGGGGGTGCTTCATGAGTTTGTTCAAGAAAAAAAGGAGGGCCCAGATCATGGATCTGTGCTGTGGGTCTGTCCCCTACCCTTGTGTGTGTTACAGAATAATAACTGATTCGCAATCCGTAAGGACAAATGCAGCTGAAGGTTTAAAACAGAACTTTTACTTAAACTTTCTCAGGCACAGATCCTTAGTTGCATCTAACTAGTAAGAAGACAAAATGGAGACTGAGACAGAGAGAGAGAGAAGGGAAGAAGGAGTGGTTACACAAAGGAATTCAACTGTAAAACCCCATCTCCCTTCCATGTACACATAAACTTAGCAGCACCATCTGGTGGCTCTATAGTCAATTACTGTTCTTAATCCAGTAGGCGTTAACTTGTGGATGTTGCATATACCAACAGTGTGCATGCCCTCCGCTCTGCTCCATTTCGTGAGCTCAGTTTTTCAGTCCTTGGGGGTAGAGAATGGATCCAGGGACTGGAAAGGGGCCACATAAAAACTTGGTGAGGGCCGCATTTGGCCCCCGGGCCTGGGGTCCCGCACCCCTGAATCAGAACAAAATGCAATGGCCATTGCAAGATTGGGTTATGGAGATTAAACAAGGATATTTTTGGTCTTGCTTTTATGCATGCCATGTTGGGAATGTTGAGTCTATATACGTTGTCCCTCACTGGATGGTGTTTTGAATAAGATTAGCTTCTCCTATAGCGCCCCCTCCCCTGCCAGATGGCACTCAGAGCATTTCACAGTGTAAAAAATATGATGATAATAATGTAAAGACTGTTCAAAATGGAAATCCATGTAAAACCATTTAAAAGGGGGAAGGTAAAAAGGGAGGAGAAAACACATTAAGGGGAGCCCAGCAGCAGATCCTAAAAGCACCTAGAGAATGAATAAGTCTTTGAAGGTGAGGAGGGAAGAAACGAGATGAATATTGGGAGGGAGCGAGTGCCATACAGAGGGGCCTGCCAACTTAAGGCATAATGCTGGGATCCCCAAACAGCGGGTGGTTTCTGAGTGCAGGTAACCATCAATGTGTCTTGAATATAGCCAGGGCCTACACCAGAAGTGGGTAAACTGTGACTCTTTGGCCCCATTGTGGTAAATCGATGCGGCTCTCAAGAGTAGGAAACTTTGCCCACCCCCTGGCCTCTACGATTCAGGGCCCTAAAAACCAGCAGCGCGATCTCCAATTCAGTCCGTTGCTCAACAGGCAGCCAGTGCAGAATACACAGGGTGGGTGTAATATGATCACGACGACGAGGAGATAAAATTGATTACCAACATGGCAGCTTCTGTGCTGGTGTACGCCCTATGGTGATTAAAATGACCAATCGCAGCAATTGCTGTTTCCGTCGAACACGGGTCATTCGCATTCGAGAAGGAGGGTTCAGGCCATGGATAATCTGTCCCTATCTGTTGTGTGCATGCCCTCCTGTGTTTTAAATGAGTCTTTGCCTTTTAATCAGATCTGTGTTCTGGGCTCCCTTTCATCTAAACCAGATTTAAATACTCTTTGGAGCACATTGTACTGCCAAGTTAAAAATAACTTATATGACAATTCTCTAATTGTCAAAGGGAAGTGGGTGGGGCCTTGGAAAATGGGAAGGGCCACAGGAAAGTGGGAGGAGCCAATGGAAAGTGTGCAGGCTGTGGAAAGTGCGTAGAGCTGAGGGGACCCCGCATTTTGTGTTTGCTCAGGGCCCTGCAATTTCTAAGGCCGGCCCTGCTCGACTGCGGGACCGTGCAGGGATGAGCGGGACTGTTCTTGAATGTTTCCGCTTCTTCCTGGCCGCAAGGACTCAGCGTGTGGAGCTGGGGGATTATTCATCTTCTCCCAGGGGCCTCATGCGTGGAGTTCCGCAGGGTTCCATCTTGCTCCCTCTCTTGTTCAATGTGTATATGCAGCCTTTTGTTAGGGTTGGGGGGGGAGGGGGAGAGGGAAAGGGTCTGGGATCTGCCCTTCTTAAGGGGGGGGAAAGGATATTCCTGTCCTACTCCAAGGTAGACGTGCCCCACACGAGTGTAAACAGCCCTCAGAATCTTGTGTGGGCGATCTCTCTGAGACCGAGAGGAACCCAGATCATCACCGGGCGGAGAGGGCAGGAATCCCACATGGGGAATGGGGCTACAACACCAGACACAGAAGCGAAGATAGTATATATACTCATGCCCGTTCCAGGCCACCACCAAGGGGCACCGGGGAGAGGTATCCTCGTGCTGGGTTCCTGGGTCCAGGGGTGGGGTTCGTTGTGGCGGGTCACCAGGAATCTCACTCGCACCACTGTCACACTGGGGCGGGGAGTGGGAAGCCTCTGGGGGCAGGAGGGAAGGGGAGCCCATACTCGCACACACCACTCTTTGTTACACCTAAGCACGTTCACAAGCACACACTACAGACAAGGGAATCGCACACTCACACACTCACACTGGGTCACATGCTCATGACAAGAATACACTATCGCAGCCTCTAGGTTACTCTCAGCAAGGAAGAAAGGGGCCAGTCTCTCTCATGATTACCGGCAGGGACTACCTATCCCGCTGGCATTTTTATGTCTATGCTCAGCTCCCCACAGGTGGTGCTGTGCCCCAGCCCAGACCCCGCCTCTCCTCTCCTCCCTCCTATGTGGCACTGGTCCCTGCATCCTGTGACACCCGCCCTGCAACTGGGGAAGCGAGCGGTGCAGCGCCCTCTGCGTCCTGACGCCCCAAGCCCTGTCCAAGCACCACAGCGCCACCTATGCTCCAGCTGTCCCGGCGAGGGGCGGGGCCATGCCGCGCAAGCCCACCTGCTTGAGGGCCCGGCCGCTGGGGCCGGACCCTGACACCTTTGGGTGAGGTTGTCTGAGAACTTGGTGTAAGTGTCATCAATATGCTGATGACACCCAGCTATATCTCTCATTTTCATCAGACCCAGGTCCGGCAGTCTTGGTGCTTACCCGGTGTTTGTCAGCTGTGGGGGATTGGATGAGGACGAACTGCTTGAAGTTAAATCCTGACAAGACGGAGGTGATGCTTGTGGGGAAAGCCGGGGGCATCCTCCCCTGGTATCTCAGGTCTGTAGTCTGGGGGGTGCTCCTGTATCCACCGCTTCACCTGGATGTCCAGGTGGCAGCTGTGGCAAAGGGTGCATTTTGTCCGTTGGCTTAAGCCGTATGCCTCAGACTCAGACCTGACCACAATCATCCAGGCTTTTATTACATTGAGATTAAACTGCTGTAATGTGCTCTACGTGGGGCTACCCATGATGACGGTCTGGAGACTGCAGCTGGTGCAGAATGTGGCGATCTGTCTCCTGAAGGGGACGGGCCAACGTGAACACATTACTCCAGTGGTCCGTTCTCTGCACTGGCTGCCGATAGTCTTCCGGGCCCGATTCAAGGTGTTGGTGTTGACCTTTAAAGCCCTAAATGGCCTGGGTCCCACCTACCTGCAGGACCGCCTCACTCTCCGGAGATTGGACCAGCTCCTGCGGTCGGCTGGGGGTGCCCTCCTCGGGGTCCCCTGGGTTTCCTAGGTGTCGACCATGAGGAGGGCGTTCTCTGTGGCTGCACCGCGGCTGTGGAACTCTCTCCCATTGGAGGTCCATCTGGCCGCTGATCTCCCCTCTTTTCATAGACAATGTAAGACCTGGCTGTTCCGCCAGGCCTTTGCTGGGGGAGATGGGATGGCTGGGTTGGGTTAGGGAGGGTTTTTTAATTGGGTTGTTCTTAAATTAATAATGTTGATTTTAATGGTTCTGTATGTTTTTAAATGTTGTGAGTTGCCCCAAGATGCTGTGAACAGGAGGGGGTGGTATATAAGTGTAAAGAAATTAATAGTACATCCCCACGTCAGCTTGAGGAAAGTTCCGGCACTGAGGAAGGAGAGGCTGTGAGTTCTGCCATTGACTGTGGTTCCTATTTCCATGCACCTCACACTAATGAGGCAGGAGCTTGTATTTCATTTTACAAATAAGCTTATAGAAAGCCTGGGGGGCAGGGGGGAGGACTTTATGAGGCAGGCCTTCTCTCCAATTTAGAACCATAGTCACTGCCTTACCTACTATCATTTCAAATCAGTTTCACTTTTGACAAATGTTCATGCAGTGGACATGAGTGGGTGCATCTCATTTGAAAGTGGCGGTGGGCAGGCACGCGTGTGTGTGTGTGTTGCTGTGTAACACGCACCTCCACCCATTGCCCCTTCATGGAGCAACTGGCGGAAATGCAAGTTGCTTCATGCAGGGGCTTGCATGGGTATGTGGGGCACTGAGTGTGTGCCCATTTCCTCCACTGCCCCCACAGTGGCATACCCACGGACCACCACCCCAGCTGCAGCCTGTTTGAAAAGAGCCACAGTCTACTCCCAATTAAGCCAAATGGAGTTATACCAGCATATAACTGTAGAGGAGTGAACTGTGTCCAGTGTATAGTTTGCTTTCATAAGGTATACACTGGTGACTGGTTTTTCCGTATCACACTAGCAGCTATGATGCAGTATGTTAATCTAACATAAAAACATAAGTAGTGTCATACTAAGGCAGACCAGTGGTCCATCAAGCCCAGCATCCTGTCCTCCGACAGTGGCCAATCTCGATCGCATGGGAGAAGAACCAACAGTCACAATGGGAAATTCATTCCCCGTTGTTCACTCCAAGCTTCCGACAGTAAGAAGTTCATCCCGTAAGCTACTTGGTTAATAGCCATTAACCAATCTACCTACCATCTTGCTGGTACTTCTTCAGGAACTCATAGCAACAGCACATGACAACTTACGTTGGTCTCCAAGAATGTAAATCCAGTTACCTTCATTAACATAAGGAGGGAAAAAATATCACTTGTGGCTCTAAAGTTATTTAATTTTGGACATTTATTTTTTCTTTTATGCCATGTGCAGTTTTAAAAATATTATTTTTGTTTTTGAAGTAAAATGAAGAAGGAGTGAGGAAAGTATCTAATACCGGGGAGAAATATAATGCTTCAATCCTGTCACTTGTTAAAATACCCCTTCAAGCTTTTTCATCTTCTAGGTTCTCTGATTTTTTCCAGTAGACTGGGGCAGCCAAGAGCGAGGTCATGATCTACTGGTAGATCACAAAGTAGACTATAATAGATCAGAGCATGGAAAAAGGGAACGCAGATTGTCTCTGGGAAGGGGAGTGGGACCGGTGCCCCAGGGAGTATCTCCGTGAAGGAGAGAGGCTAGGAGAGGTCCTCCATGGCGGCAGGAAAGGCTCTCTCTTAAGGGGAGCACTCCTCTCCACTTCTGAGACCAGTTGCTGAGGCACCCTTTCTCATGAGCCCTGTGCGGTAACTTCAAGGCAGAGAGGAAGGGGGGGGGGGGGGAGAGTAGAGTTGAACAAGGTACTTAATTTACGAACAGGTACTTAATTTAGTAATACCTGCATTTTTGAGTACCGCATCAGATACTCGACGGACTACCTGGGTACTGATCACGTATCCCCAAACCTGAAAAGTTGGTAACTTCCGCTACTGATTTTTTTTTTAAAAAAAATTTCCAATTACCAATCAGTATATCAGGTCAGAAAACTTGGACTGGAAAAAAAAAAAAGCAGGGCCAGAAGTCAGTCTTCCAGGACCAGAAGTTGATTTTCTGGGACAGAAAATCAATAAGTAGGTGGTGGAAGTCGATAAAATGATAAAGTAAACCAATCAATAGCAGAAGTCAGCATTCTGGGACATCAGTTGCCCAGATCAGGTCACAATCGGGTACCGATCGGTACTTGATATTGTTGGGTCGATTCGGATACTGGAAATTCGATGCATATACCCATTTTTTGCTGGACATTAGTTCAGCTCTGAGAAGTCTCCTGGACACAAACCCAATCCAAGATGATTTTCCAGTTGATTCACAGCCAAACCAGCCTCAACCCTGCTCCCCAGTCACTCACTTACTATCATAGCAGCAGCAGCTACACCCCGTCGCTTACCCCTCCCCTAACACACACCAACTTCTCTGCAACCTAATTGATAGCACGCCAACACATGGGTGTACATAAGACAACATTAGCCCACACAGTGGGCTTCATGGCCTCTGAACTAATGCCATAGGTGGTCCGTTAGTGGTCACGACATAGTGGTCACATGTTGGGTGATCCTGCCCACCTCAGACGACCATTAAAACATCCACTCATGACCCCCACCCACCCTTGAGTGGGTATTTTTGTGGTCATTCATGAGGTGGTCAGGATCACCCACAATCACGGCACAATAACACCTCTCCCCCATGTTGTTGTGCTGTTTGTTAACATCCTAGAAATAAATATGAGCTCAAGAAGAAATGGATACAAGCTGGTCATGGAGAAGTTTAGGTTGGAAATTTAAGGAAAGGTTTTTTTTTAACCGGTAGAACTGGAATGGGCTCTTAAGGATAGCTTTGGGGACAAAGAATCAGGCTCTAACTAACTAAATCAATATGATCTAGTCATATTTGGGGGTGAAGAAGGAATTTTCCATCAAGTCAGACTGAGGGTTTTGTTTGTTTGTTCCTGCCTTCCCATGCAGTGTGGGTATGGTACACTTGTTTGAGTCCTCTGGGTGTATATTTAAAGCAGGATCCACAGTACCTCCACTCTCCCTAAATGTCATTGATGTATGGAAGAGCTTTTAGCGATGCGAAAAGGCGGTGTAGCTAGCTACTCATTTTACTCTGACCTAGACAAGTTTTTGCAGCTGTCACTGAAGTAACCAGGCAAATCAATGTTTATATTTGGAATGGTAATATCCCATGTAGTGTCTGAGGAGCGAGGAGCCAGCCCCTGTGACAGGTCAGAATTATTCTGCACCAAGAACAGATAGTGAGACCAAGGACAAAATGATCTAGTGGGTGCAGCCAGATGTTCCCTGTGCACCCCCAGGGCAGGTAAACTTGGAGAGCAGGGTAGACTATCCCCACCCCACCCACACACAGAGAAACTGGGCGGGCTGTCCCGAGAATATTCCCAGTGGCAGTATCCTAGCCCATGAGGGTCAGGAATTGCCAGGGTAAGTAATGTCCTGACCTGACCCACAAAGTCACTCTCGCATGGGGAATAGGTCCATTTATTTATATCGTCTCTATGCATAAGTCACTCTCTCTGCATACAGGCAATGTCCTATCCCTCTGGTTCCCCTTCCCAGGGTCCAGGTAACCCCTGTTTGCCTTAACAGGCTCCCAGCTTGACTCTGCTTCTCCAGCAGCCGTCTAGAGCATGTCCATCGGTCGCCCCAGAGAGTACTCGCAACTCCCTGGGGTCAGAGCTCATACAGCCCCTGTCTACATATCCCCTCTGAGCTCTAAGCCCTGCCACACACTCTGCAGCTCTCTCCCAGACTGAACTCCCAGCTCAGATTCCAAACCCTGGCACGCTCAAACCCAGCTGTGAGATAACTAGGCGTGATCCCTCCTGTTTGCAACACCTGTGTCTCACTTAGCACCTTCCCTTGCTACCGGTGCTAGCTACCTTCAAGGGCCAGAGGAGTCATACAGGCTACACTCGCCCACAGCACTGCTTAAGCATCCCCACCCCCAACTTCTATGTGGCCCCTGGAGTTTATAGTCATTTTCAAAATGGCCCCTGGGAAGGAAAAGGTTCCCCATCCCTGACCTATGCGGTGCTTCTCCTAAGTGACAGAGAGTGGCCTGGCCACTGTTGGAGACAGGATGCTGGGCTCGGTGGACCATGGGTCTGACCCAGTATGGCAATTCTTATATTCTTATGTTTCTTGAGTCTATTATTGTTGTTTTTTGCCTGCCCTAATAGATGACCGCTTACAAGACATAGACAAATAACAGATAAGTATTTTAAAAGGGAGAAAGAAGAAAAACTCCACCAAAACACATGGAAGCTTATTCCCTGGTTGCCACATCTTATACTTTTAAGTGCTGCTGCAGCTGTACTGAAATAGATTGGAAGGCCTTGTAATTTTCTGTGTAGTTGAAGGCAAAATGAGTTGTCCCAACAGCTAAACTACATGGCTTCTCAGAGCCTCCCCGTGACAAGCTTTCTTGTCTGTGACTCAGAGGCCTCATGGAACTTAGTTGTATACTGTAAATTAGAAAGGAAAGCTAAAAGCAACTCCTGGTGTGGGAGGACTTCTCTCACAGAGAGAGAGAGAGAGAGAGAGACCAAGAACAAAATGATCTAGCTGAGTTAGTGGGTGCAGCCAAATGAGCCCGGCTGGGACCGATCTCCATGTGCCCTGGGGTGGGTAATATCAGCTGCCACGCAGTGGGGCCAGTGTGGAGAGCAGGACAGAAGGTCTGTCCCACCCACCTCGCAGGGAAACCGGGTGGACGCGCCTGCCGCTCAAGCCCCCAAAGCGGACCTCACCATGTGGCCGGTCAGATGGGGACCGGCCACCCAGGAGGTGGCCCCTTAATGCGATCAGGGCAATGTTAGTCCACATTGGGCAATGCTGCTTCGCACTGCGTCCCTGGCCTTTTTTGGAAGACACATTGAGTAGTAGCTGGCCGGGGTAAATATCTGACCATATGATGCACTGCCCGATGTGTGGCAACGCTGCCCAAATCGGGTCAACGTCTTGTGCGGCCGCACCCAGTATGTCTTGAGTTCCATCGAACCAGAATGATAATGTGAGATGCAGAGACTAGGGGTGTGAAGAAAATCCTACAAAGTTAATTGGCACATTTGTCTCCACAGGCCAGAAAAAAACACGACAATTATTTTGTAAAATTTGTACTTTTATTTATTCAGGTATTTGATTCGATATCTCGGTTGCTTTGGCGTTTTGACATTTGGAACTTAGTTCATTTTCAGGGTCCTGTTTGGCAGCTTGTTTGAATGGGTGAATGTGATTGGTCTGTCTTTGCAGCCAGCCCATTCGTATTGAAAACCCTGCCAAAGTGACCAAAATACTGAAACAAAGATTCAAACTGGCAAACAAGCCTGGAAGCTACTTTCCATCCGAGCGATGGATCCACTTTGCTAAAACAGATTCAAATAGACCAGATTTGTCAAGCTCAGTATTCACTTTGTATATTCATTTCAGCTCTGTTGCAGAGAGCAGGGATGACCCCACTGATTCTTAAAACTTACTTCCCGGTGGGGATTCTGCCACTCTGGGAATTCTGCCACTCTGGGGGGCCTCACTGAGAGCCATTTAGGAAGACCCTGCCTTTTGGCCCTTAGGAAGTTTCCATAATTGGGACATGATCCCAAGCCCTCCATAGCCTTACTACGCCTCTGGCCTATAAGATTGCCTTTATGGATTGGGAATGGGGACAAGAGATGATTTAGTGCTCTTCTGAAAAATGATACTGCGCTCATGTTTTCTGGCAGCCAGCAATCCCATTGGCAGTTAGGAAAGCTGGGTGAAACGTAACAGTTAATAAGACAGTACCATTACATCCAAGATGCACACAGAGGTATCATGTCTACCAGTGCCAAATGCAATACACGTCCTCCCGATGGCACCCAAGAAATAGGACGCAGTTTCACTTAACACGCAGCTGAGCGTTCCTACATAATTACAAGTTGCTCGCTGCTGATCAAGAACTCAGAAGCCGCCCAGCACATAATTAAAAGGAGCCTGCCTCTGGCTTAGCATGTCTTTTGCAGCTCCAAGAAGCAGGTTGGCAAGTGGCCAGGAGCTGGAGGGTCATTACTAATTTGCACAGGACTCTAAATTGAAAGCCGTAGGAATTTCCTTTTAAATTGCTTGTTTACACAGTAGTGTAGTTGTGTAAATGGTACAGGCAGTAAGCTCTTTGAGGTGATGTGAGGGCAAATGTATCAATGGCAAAGCTTCTGTAAAACTGTCTGTTTGGTTGACTGTGCAGTGTGCAGATTTAAGAGAAATACTTCATTAATTGTGAGCTTTGGTTTGGTTTAATTTCCCGCAGTTTGCTTGCAGACTTGAGCATTTCCAGAGATTAAACATGAACTTGTCTTGCTCCTTAAAGTTAACAATGGTGTAGCATGGGGTGCTCAACTTAAAATGTATGGGCTGCAACAAATTGGTTGGCCCAACTAGGGGTGGTTCAAAGCAACCCTCCCATTTCCACGATACAAAAACAGAACGGCTGGGGAAATTCCAATTGGAAATTCTGATCGAGCAGAATTTCCAATCAGAATTTCATTTGCTCGTTTGTGCATGGGGAAAATGGCGTCCAGCTGTCTTGCATATGCACCAATTGGTGGTGCCATATTGCCCTCATGCACAATGGCCGCGTACCTATTTGCACATGTGCAGTACAGCGCTGAGCAAACAAACAAAATCCCAGTCATTCTGACAAATCTGAAATGATCTAATTATCCAGGTATGGTTGTAAATTGATCGTACATAACCCGATGTAAATTGCTGTGGGGTATGTTTGCATTGTGAAATGTTGTTGTGTGGATGGGCTGGTTACGAGGTGGCTGCTGTCCAAGAATCAGCCTGGTCTGTTTAGGAATGGCTGAGATACAGTGTTTTGAATTGGGAGGAAAATTTGCCATTTTACCGCACTTAGCGACTGTTTGGGTCCCAGAATGATAGCTGAAAAGCAGAGCGAGGAGTGGGGCTGCAGACTGGATGGTAAATTCAAAGCTGTGGCTGAGGGGTACCTTTTGAATAATGTTGTCAAAATCCTAACACAGCATTTACCCCTTTTGGGGAATTTTTTGGGCCCATTTAAGTCAACGATCCGAACGTTCACATGCCTGGAATGTTCGCAGCTGCAGTTACCCTTAAACCTAGGATGCAGGCTTCCAGTGGCCCCGTGAGTCCCCTTAGCAGCATTTTGGGCAGGGGGAGAAAGCTACCACCACCCCGGCTGCCTCTCAAATCCCTCGTCTGGCTCCCTAGTGGGGAGCGGGAGCAGGAGGAACTAAATCCACTGCCTGCCCACCTCCCTGCCTCCAGAGTAAACTCTGGATTTCACCTGTGCCTCCCATGCATGACGCCCACAGCACCAGCAGCTTCTCCTCTAGTAGCAGAGACTGGCTGCTGTATCCAACAGCAGCAAAATCATCTGCGAAACAGTGGGCGGATGGGGGAGGAGGGGTGTGGGTGCTGGCGGGAGGGAGGATATGCGGGAGTGAGGGTGTGTTCCGCAGGGGGCTCTTGTCTGTGTTGCTCAGACTGCTGAGCCGGCTGAATGCAACCCCAGCCTGGATTGGATCCATCCTGCTTGTGGTAGTCGCTTGGCAAAAGGGTTAATCCCAACAATGGGGCGGGGGCGCTTCTGGGGGTTTTGTTTTGTCTAGAAAGGCTGGGAGCCCCTAACAGCGTGGGGGTGTGTGTGTGTGTGCACTCCATATGCCCGAAGCTGGCACCAATCTAGGGACCCCTCTTCCCTGCCAGGGATCTTCTGCCTCCGCTCTTTCTACAGTTTGTAATTCTCTCCTGCTTGTAAGAGCAGAGTTCTGGTTATGAATTCAGTTGTATCCCCGGGAGCATTTCCCACTGCTGAGGCTGATTTCACTGTCTTTTGGAATGTAGTTTTCTCTTTCCAACTCCTTTCAGGGTTGTGGTTATTCTGAGGAGTTCAGTCTTGTGGCTCGCAGTTTGTACCTTGAATTCCTTCTTAAAGATCCAGATGTTCCTCTTGGCTTTTGAGGGGGAGGATGGGTAGGGTGGGGTGGTGGGTGGTCGGGGATATTTTTTTATTCCTCCCTTTTGTTTTTTATTTTAAAGCTGTTTTTAAATGTTGTTATTGGAAGTATTGTACGCCGCCGAGAGCTGCCTGTGGCAGGATGAGCGGGTTAAAAATGTTTTAAATAAATAAATAAATGTTACCCTAGGTCTGCAGCACCAGACAAGAGCCCTTCAGTGAGTGCAGATTCAAACCATGAAGAGATTGGCTCATGCTTTCTTAGAACTAAAAATCACCTCCCATCCCTCCAAAGCACAGCACCAGAAGCGACCCCCAGCTCACCCAGGCGCACGGAGCTACAGGTCTTGTAGGTCACTACAGGTCGCACAGGCGGCCATGCCGGGGAGGCACCTGGGGGCGATGGACACTGCAGCAGGATCCCTAGGGATCCTGTCACCAACTCTGCTGCCCATGGAGAGTGCTTTAGTCTGCCAGAGGGGCTCTGGCACAGGGCTCTTGATCCCTGCTCCACTCTGCTTAAACCCAGCACTGATGGAGTGAATTTGGACTGTGGTAGTGGGGTCCCACTTCACCCCATACTGTTACCTGCCAGGAGATTACTCCACCAGCGCACCTGCAATGATCTAAACAGGGAGAAATCCAGTGGCAAACATGTAGCCGTTCTTGTGCAAACATAGGGTGTCTTTAAACATAACGTCAGTGGGTGTCTGAATGTGTGTTTTGACCTTGATATGAACACTGGTTTGGCCCTGTGTTCACCACATGGCGCTGCTTAGACACACAGCTCATCTTGGGGCAAATCGGTGTTTTGCTCCCCACCTGATCTCAGCACGCAAGCGCTGCCGTCTCATTCCCCATGTTGTACCTGCTAACGTGCCATGTAATATCATTAGACACAATGTTGGCCACGTGTTCAACTGGAACATGCAAATGGTCCTTGGGATGCAGTGTGTTCACATCGTGTGTTCAGCGGGTGGCCGTATTGGTGTTGGGATTGTTATGGTGCTTACACACAGTGGCCAAACACATGCTTAGGGGTTTTGACACCTGATCTTCGACATAGCCTAGCCTGCTGTGTGCCTGCCCCAGCTCCTGGATGGGTGGCAAGAGTTCTGTCTGTTGACATCCGGAGAGGCTACAGCTCCTCATTACCAGAGCCAGACAGGTGCCTTTTCCAGAAGGCTAGCTAGCTCCAACATTGGTGAGTGGAGAAAGAGCCCTTCCTGTGAAATGGCCTAAGCTGGATCCAAGTCTGATGTGATGGTGGTTCAGGGGGCTTTGTGTGAAATGGGCTGATGGGTGTCAGTGCTGTGGGTGGTGAGCTGAACTCCCCTGAACGCATCAGCATAGACAGCCCCACGCAGAGTGCATTACAGTAGACAATTGTGTACTGCATACTGGACTATCTACGCTATGGTGACATGAAGCAAGCTGAATAATCATTAGACATTTTAAAGCCATTTTCCATACAATTCAATCATCATCCAGCACTTAAGAGGGAATGACGATTTTATTAAACTCATAAAATATCTCCTAGATTTCTGCAGGAGAAGGAAAAGTGTTCATTTCTGGAAGTGTTAATGGAGAAAAAATATAGATATCTTTTGTAGATTAACCATTTTAGAGATCAGATCCACCCCAATATCTATGCACTAAAATACCCAAAAAACCAGTTGTCCCCTAAAATATTCTGGAGTTATTTGAATAAACAGAGTGCTCCCCTGTAATTTCAATCCTCTGCTGAAATGTTTGTTCCTATTATATGAAAACAGCTAGTTTCGGGGGGGGGGGGAGTCAAAAGCTAAATGTGTAGTACCATTTTTAAATCATTGTCCAAACTGATGGTTCCATGATTTATGGAACAAGATTCTAGCTGAGTATTGTACCGTTAGACAGGAAACAACGTAAGTTAAGTCTCCTTTTAACACTAAATATAATAACCATACCTTAAGACAGGGGTGGGAAACCTCCAGCTGTTGGGTTAAAGTTTGCCTGCAACTTTAAAAAAAGCATTATTTATTTATTTATTTATTTATTTTTATTTACTGAGTTCTTTTCCAATTCCAGAATCTGGTGCGTGGAACCAGTCCCTATCCTCAAGCATTGAAAGAGTGAGCTTAGTGGAAGTGGGCAGAGAGAAGGGACAGAGTGGGCCCTCCAGGGTAGGGGATGGATCGATGGTATAGATCAGGGGTGAGGAACCTCAGGCCCAGGGGCCAAATGTGGTCACTGGCTAATTTTTGTGGCCCCCTTCCGTGCCTGGATCCAGTCCCTCTCCTTTAACCCTGGAAAACATAGCTGGGGTAAGGGAGGAGGGATGATAACATGTACAGAAGAATAGGGGACCGGTGCATGATCGGGGCCCACCTCTTTCTGAGCACACACACCCCCCTTAAGCACCCCGGCCTGACCACAACTTCTATGTGGCCCTTGGAGCTACTGTATTTCAAAGTGACTGCTGGGAGAGAAGAAGGTTCCCCACCCCTGGCACAGATCCATGATTTGGGTCTTCTCCTTCCTTCTAGCCTGAGAAGTTTGCTCCTTAAGTATATTAAACCCCCACCCCAACTCCTAGCTGGCTCACAAAGTTTCTTAATTTTGTCTTAACTCTTTTGTCTAAATTTTCAAAGTGACCCACGGAAGAGGAAAGGTACCATATCTCTGTCTTAAGACTTTAAAGACTAGTAACAAAAAGTTTAACCATTCATGTTCTATTAGTGTCATCCTCAAGCTGCTGTGTCAGTGCTAGTCCCACAGAAGCACCTCGAGGATTCTACTCTTTGTTAAGACCAAAGTTAATGCTGTGCATTCGGAAGGGCAATTCATTTTCTGCAAAATACCACCATTGTATAGATTCATCTTGCGGCAGGAGTGATCCACTCCCTCCCAAGATTGAGCAAAAATCAATCAAACGGATTTTGAGAACTTAAGTGGTCAAAAGACCAGTTATCCCCAACAGGTGTGCGCACGTGTGTGTCTGCCTGTGTGCGTGCAAAGCATGTGTGTGTCTGCCTGTGTGCGTGCAAAGCATGTGTGTGTGTCTGTGTCGGTATAGATTTCCAAATAATTGTATTGGTGGTGCAGATTGTGTTCTCAAGTGTTACTGGCTTTCAGAAGGCTGCAGAGCAATTCTTTCAGGTTCAACTGAATTAATATTAACTGAGTGTGTAAACTAGATAAGATGGGGATAAATAGAGATCTGCTGGAATTATTGATTGCTTTGCGTCACAATTCACAGGCAGTTGTTCGTTTTAGATCACACTGCTGGGTTGTCGCAGGTATTTCCTACCACAATGGGTGTTGGACAAGGTTGAGTTCTTGCTCCCCTGCTAATTAGTTTATTTATTAATGATTTGGTACAAGAGATTAACAATGTAAATCTGTCTCCCCCTTTAGCTGGAACAAGATCTGTTTTGGTGCTTCTATATGCAGACGATGTAATATTTTTATGTCACAGACCAAAAGGGGGCTCCAGAGATGTTTAGACCAGTTGCAGTGTTGTTGTAAAGAAAATTGTATGAAGGTTAATGTGCAAAAGACTAAGAGTGTAAGTTATGGTTGCTGAATGAATTTACACACCTGGATTTACAATAACCAAAGTCTTCCCCAGGGGAACTCCTATACGTATCTAGGAATAAAAATAACTGCTTTACTTTCTTGGACCTAACACAAGAGAGAGTTGATTCTAAAAGCCAGAAGCTCATCAGCAGCTCTAGCGAGGTTTTATCAGTCATCCAGCTGCCCTAGTATTCCAGCAGTAATAAAAGTATTTAAGGCTAAAGTTATAGCTCAACTGTTGTTTGGAGCTGAATTCTCATTTGAAGCATACGGCAGAGAAGTGGAGGCTGTACTAAATAATTTTCTTAGGAATATTTTGGGCCTTGCGAACTCTGTCCCAGCATTTTTGATTCGATCTTAACTCGAATTGCCTTCAATAGGCTCTCATGCTAATCTAAGAGCTCTATCTTTTTGGGAATGATTAAGGAATCTGGAAGCTACTAGACTACCCTCTATATGTTTGAGTGAACAGATTCGACATCAGGGGGGAATACCATATGAATGGTGGAGGAGAATCTCCTTTCTATTAACTTCCATTGGTTTATCGCCTATCTTCTGTCTGGATATTATTTCCCCGATGAGAATAATTAAACAGAGATTATCCAGTTTAGAAATCCAGAGTGATCAGACTCTAAATCAGGAATCTAGAATTGCCCTATTATACCAGTTTATTAAAACAGAAGTAGGGGTGGAAAGATATCTGAGTGAGATAAATCATTTTCAGCTTCGTAGAGCTTTCCCTGCTATGAGATTTCAAAAATTAGATTCAGTGGAGGTTGAGGGAAGGTGTATCAATAGACCATATGAGGATAGGTTGTGTCCCTGTTTTATGGACAAAGCAGAGGATCTCCAGAATATGTTTTTTGAGTGTCCATTATACACTGAGCTGCAACATGAATGGTTGGCTCCGTTTTTGGAACCTAGAGTTTTCTGGGCTAATTTCCAAAAGATAATGTTTCTTTTGAATTCTGGTACTGCTGAGATTGATTATGCTGTAGCTGTATTTGTACTTCACATTTCTCGTAGAAGAAAAATGCTCTGCAAATTTTAGCAGATAAAGTTTTTATTTCAATTCTGTGTTTTTGTAAGATGTGTTTGAATGGTGAATAACCTAATAAAAATGTATGTATGTCAATATTAACTGTTCTAAAACATACTGATGAGTAGAGACCCAAGTCTGTTGCAAGGCAGTAATTCACTTGACAAGATTTGCTGACTTTAGACAATGTAAACCAGTTTCACCCAATAGCATGGAAATATCAGCAGAACCCCCAAAGTGAATTATTGCTTTTTACACTGGATTGGTGCTTTGGACTGCTGCTTTAATACTAGGCAGAGAAAAATACTTCGATGCAGCATCTTGGATATAAAGGAGACTTTAAGAAATAACTATAAATCAGCATCTCCATAGATAGTAACCATAGATGGTCTTTCTTGGCATTTAATGACAAACTGTTAAAAAGAGCATTAACTCCTTTTGTTGCCTCTCTGTGAAAGTTGTGTTATGGGCTCATTGGACTGTATTTACCAAGTAAGCAGAGCTGCTATGTACAACTTCCGTAGCAAAATAGGTGCTGTGTCAACCTATTCTAAGGAAAGTATTCTGTATCGATGAGTTGGATTTTCAGGTTTTGGAAAAACTTCCCCTTTGCTTCTCTTCCTCTGGTAGGGGTAAGAGGAAAAAGGCTAAATCCTGCTGTGAGCTGGGGTGGTGGTTTCAGCAGTTTCATAGCTCTGTGCAGGATCAATGGAGTCTGCCTTTTCCTCTCACATCTAGGGCCCTACATTTCAGTGCCTTGTCACAGAGAAGAGAACTGATGAGTTACTAAAACAGGCAGCAGCAGTCTGCAGAATACCAGCCAGACCAGGGTAGGTTTGCTGGGTTCCAGACCTGGATGCTGCCCCTCCACTACAGATGGGCTCTCTGAAGCTATATGGAGCTGTGTCATGTGTAACTTACACATCTCTGAGGGAGAGTAGGAACAGTAGATGCAGAGGAACTAGGTTTTTTGCACTCACCTTCCTGGCTCCACGTTCCTGCACTAATCTTTACAATTGGTAGGTGTTATTTATAGAGACCCATTTATAGAAACCTGTATAGAGGCCAACACAGTTAGCGGACTGCTAGCCAAGTAAGCCATATACCTAAGAGAAGACAGACCAAAACAAACAGTTGGGCGGCAGCTTCTCCTGGGAGCCCAATCCGCCTAAAGTGGGCAGTAGAATCCTCAGCCTGGAATTTCTTAAGGGTTTAGTCTAGAGAATGTGGTTTCCATGTTGTTGCAAAATGTAAGAGATGGAGGCACCATGGTGACGAGATGGATCACTGAATATGGTGCTGAATAACAGAGAGCAAGTGGGATGACCAAAATGGGTAGAAGGACAAATAGGGTGCTATGCAAAGCAGTTGGAATGACAAATAGAGTTTAATAGGGAGTGGGTAGAAGAAGAAATATGACACAGTGGAATGGCAAGATGGATCCATAATACTTACAATAAAGGGGAAACAGAATCCCAGGAAGTCAATGAAAAATGTTTATTTTATCATTTGAAAAATGTTCATTTTATTATTTGGAGAAACAACAAAAAACAAGGAGATTTACCAAGTGAAAAACCTCCAGTTTAAGATATTAGTTAACGTGCAAATAATTTTTACAAATGAGAAACTTTCACATCACAGAACCTGTGAAGACATATCAAATTCCAACCAAAACCCACCAAATAAAAACAGCAACACCACATATAATTTCAACAAATGAGAAAATCACCTGATTCAGAAAACAATCTTAATGTAAAACATATTTAACATTAAAAAAACAACAGCACTTATAATTTCCACCACGCAACACAACACCAGGAAATTATAAGGTAAGACGCACTGATCACAACCAAGTATACACAACCAAGTATACACTGCACAACCAGAGTGAACACACAAGGACAGAACTCTGCCTTAACGTCCATCACTAAAACCATTTGGCATATCCAAAAACAAAAAACCCAAGCAAAATCCCCCCACCAATTATTAAGTTTGCATTACAATTATCACCAATAATTACACACTTCATGCATGATAGAACTGTGCCAAGGATAGTCTATTTATGTGACCAAAAGGCAACACAGGCAAAAAATTTAAACCTACAAAGCACAACAACCATAAACGTGACATTATAAACCAGCAGCTGTGCTGAATAACTCATTCACTAGGACTAAAAACATACAATTCAAAATACAAACATAACCCCCCCAAAAAACCAACCCACAAAATGACAAAATCTACAGCAACATTTTCAAACAAAATCAAACACAAATGGAAATACATCTACACAACAGCTTGCACATGAATTACCATGAATCATATAAAAAAGAACAAAAAACCTAAACAACAACCAAAAAAACCCACAAACATCGTACAAAACCCCCAACAGATTGCAACAGAGACAGAGCACTAAAGGCCACTTGTACACATTAAGGAGACAAATCAAACATCTACTTACAGGGACGATGTTAAGACTAGAGGTGTGCCCAGTGACCCATGTTGTTTTTCTTTTCGTTATTTAAATCTGTTGTTTTCATTTTTATAAATATCAAAATTTCATTTTCGCTTTTGCTTTCAATTGGTTTCAATAGAAACCACATTTTAAGCTGTAACATTTTTGTTTTTCATTATATTTTGACATAATTGTACCTATAATGGAAGGCATTAAGTGTACAAAATTCCAGAAAGATTGGATAAAGGAATTCTATTTTATAAGCAGTTGAATGATGCTACTTTGCAAAAATCTGCATATACATTTCTGGCTGTAACTTCTTTACCTCACATCTAATGTAAATTAAACATGGCAAGCTTATACCCCTCCCCATGATTAATATCTATGCCAACTTTCAGAAGGATTGGATAAAGGGTCCTGGTGGTATAAGCAATTAACCTATAAATGTATGTCTGACTGTAACATATTTGTAGTCCAACCAGTGTACATAATATTTAGCAGAACTGTATCTCACACCTTCAGGATAATCTCTGCCAAATATCAGAAACATGTGATAAAGGGTTCTAATTTTATGTGCCTGCACAGCATATGTGGAGAATGAGCCTATGGCAGGGATTTTCTTATGTGTCACTGTGGTATAAGATCGGTTAGTGATGTCAATTGGCCAGCAGAAATGTCGACCAAATATCCTAATTCCTTGCTGTGACCATCCCAACATCTCTCCCCCAGTTGTAACTGGGAAATTGGAAGCATCTGTTTAGGGGAGAGCCAATAGAGATTCTCTTATGTCCTCTGTCACAGTGTTGCAGGATGCAATTGTGATGTTAATTGACCAGTCTGGATGTGTAAACTATGGGTGAAAACAGACATGATGCTAACCACCCTTTAACCACCCTTGGTGGTCATTTATGCATGTTGCAGGGCTGCATAGGGCACCAATACAGCCCTGCAACATGCATAAATAACCACCAAGGGTGGTTAAAGGGTGGTTAG
>QEPC01001301.1:2727601-2749404 GCA_003113815.1 Sphenodon punctatus
GGGGGGGAAGGGTGGGGAGGGGAACATTTGGGGGGGTAGTTTTAATTCTTCTTGTTGTTGTTTTAATGTATTTTATTGTTGTTTTTAACTGTTGTGAGACACCCTGAGATGTCGTAGGCATGAGGGGGTGGCCGATAAATATAAATAAATAAATAAAATATTTTAGGCTTTGTTTCACCAAGGTGCTTAAGATCAGGATGTTAGTAAAGGTTTCTTTAAGGGGGCGGGGGAGGGAACTTAGAAAAAAGCAAACTTTGATTATCATGTTTTTTCAGTCAAATAGACTTTAAAGAATGCAGTGAAATCATGCAAAATGCTTTAAAATGTGAAAGAAATAACACAATTCTATCAAATATGTTTTAATAGCCGTAACTTTATAGCAGTCCCAGATGGCTAATAGATCGTGTTCTTAATGACTTTCACATTTCATTCCTCCAAAGTGCTAGGAAACGCAATCTAGATGTGAAGGCTTTCAGGTGCAAGCCTGCATAGAGGGGTGGGGAAAAAAATAGTCCGCTGAGAGAGAAGGAAAAATATAATCCCTAATTTGTCTTACTGTTCCTAATAGAAAGCAAACTGTATACTGCAAAAACCAACGATGACAAAAATTGGATATATTTTATTATTTTATTTTATTATTTAAAAAAATGATTACCCTGCTCCTCCTGCCATAGGCAGCTTGGGGCGGCTTGCAACAATAAAACAATTAAAACACATAAAAAGGAGGAAACAGAAAAAACAACCGCCCCCTGCCCCCTACCCCCCACCCGCCCACCCATCACTCCTCTCCCTCGCCAAACACCTGGCAGAACAGCCAGGTCTTGCAACTTTTCCAAAAAGAAGGGAGGTCTGGGGCTACCGGGTCCCTCACCGGAAGGGAGTTCTATCGGCGTGGCGCAGCCACCGAGAGCACCGTCTCCTGCGTGGCCACCCGAGAAACTTGAGGGGCCTCGAGCAGGGAATTCCCGGATGATCACAGGGGCCGATCCAGGACACGGGGAGTGAGGCGGTCTCGCAGATAGGCGGGGCCCAGACCCTTTAGGGCTTTATAGGTTAAAACCAACCCCTTGAATCGAGCTCGGAAAACCACCAGCAGCCAGTGCAGAGAGTGGAGCACTGGTGTAATATGCTCCCAGCGGCCCAGTCCCACTAGGAGACGGGCCGCCGCATTCTGCACCAGCTGCAGTTTCCGAGTCGTCACCATGGGTAGCCCCAGCACATTACAATAGTCTAGTCGAGAGGTGATGAAAGCATGGATGACTGTGCCCAGGTCAGAGTCGGAAACAAATGGCCGAAGCCGCCGCCCCAGATGTAACTGGCGGAAAAGCACTCCTCGCCACAGCCTCCACCTTGAGATCCAGGTGGAGCTGCGCATCGAGAAGCACCCCTCGACTCCGTACCTGGGAGGTCAATGGAGGACAGACTCCATCAATGATGGGGGCCGCCAATTCCATCGCCTTACCCACTAACGTCACCTCCGTCTTGTTAGGATTCAGCCGCAGCCAATTAGCCCTCATCCAGTCCCTCACAGCTGCCAGGCACCAAGTAAGCACCGAGATTGCCGACCCTGGGTCTGTTGAAAAAGAGAGGTAATTACTTATTACTTATTGAGTTAAGTAATACGGTTATGGTTCTCTCTTGAACAGCTTTAGCTCAAAAGAGGAAGGGCGGGGGGTGGGGGGATATAAATGTGGATCTGATAATGGATTCGTTTTGAGTTAGAAAAAAAAAATACCAGTCTCCCTATGTTCCTCTCTCCCTTATTTGCCTTCTCTTGTAGAGTAACTGTAAGCAAGCTAAGCACGTGTACCTGCAACTTCTCAATATGTGAATGTTATTATTATTATTATTATTAACAAACATTTATATAGCGCCAGCAGTGTACCTGGCACTTTACAAAGTAATAAAATAGACACGGTCCCTGCCCCTAGGGCTTACAATCTGAGAGACAGGAGCTGGGGGAGAGACTTAGGAAGGGGAACAGAGGGAGAGACAAGGGGTCTAACATTCATGAAGATGCGAGGTCTCAAGTGCACGTACTTGGCTTGGTTACGATGAGAATGACAGCAGGCAGGTCCATGTTGCAAGGATAAGGGTAAACCGATCGTAGGTATAGGAATAGTGGCTCAGCAGGATAAAGAGTCAGACAGAGCAGAGCGAAAGAGGTGAGTTTTAAGGAGAGATTTGAAGGTATGAAGGGAGGGGGCAAGGCGGATGTGGACAGGGAGGGAGTTCCAGGCATGGGGGGCAGCAAGTGAGAAGGGACGAAGGCGCTTAGGGGAGCAGGGAAGGCGTGGAAGGGTGAGAGAAGGGACAGAGGAGGAGCGAAGTGCACGGGCTGGAGTATGGAGGGCGATAAGTGCAGAGAGGTAGGGGGGAGCAAGGTTGTGAAGAGCTTTATAGGTGAAGACTAGGAGCTTGTGCAGGATTCGTTCAGGAAGGGGAAGCCAGTGAAGCGAAGAGAGGAGGGGCTGCACATGGTCGAAGCGACTGGCGAGGTAGATGACCCTGGCAGCAGAGTTTTGGACAGAGATGAGGGGAGAAAGGTGAGACCGGGGAAGGCCAGTGAGAAGGAGGTTACAGTAATCGAGGCGAGAGATGACCAGAGCATGAACAAGAGTTTTGGCAGACGAGACAGAGAGAAAAGGGCGAATCTTAGCAATGTTATGGAGGGAGAAGCGACAGGATTTAGCAACAGAGTCAATGTAGGGTTTAAAAGAAAGGGCTGAGTCAAAGAGGAAGCTTAGGCTACGGGCCTGGGGGACAGGCAGGATGGTGACTCCATCAATAGTTATTGACAGTGAGGAAGGAGAGGAAGGATATGGGGGGGTATCCCTATTTCTTATGTCTGCCTGTCTGTCCCTGCATTCCCCTCTCCCTTGTCTACCCTCCTCTGTCTCTCCTAGATTATCTGTAACCTAACCAGTCTAAGTACATGGAACTGTGACTTCTCCATCTTCCAGATGTATCCCTATTTCTTATGTTCCACTCTCCTTTGTCTCCCTTCCTTTGTCCACTGTAGATTGTAAGCCCCTTGGGGGCAGGGGCCTGTTTCTAATTAATGATTGTTCAGTGTCAGGTACTTTGTTGGTGCTATATAAATGCATAATGGGCACAGTCCTATACAGCGCGCATGCCGTTCACATGCCTAGTGTATGCACTGTGCATGCACAATGAATGCATGCCTCGTAGGTATGCGCACACGCAGCGTGTGCAGCAGTTACACAGTAAGCAGGGTCGACCCTGCGCCCAAGCACTCCACAGACTCGTGCAACCGCTTGTGTCACGCATGCTGTGACTGCTGCCTGCGCAGTGAAGCCCGCACCTGTGGGCATTCTGGATTCATCACACGCCATTGCTGCGCAACGTTACACAGTGTAGTACTGTTAGTGCACGCGCCCTGTATAGGATTGTGCCCAATAATAATCACAAAAGTGCTGGGCTAAATTAGAGGTTACACCAACAGTAGCTCAAGACCCAAAGTCGAGTCGCATCAACTGTAGATGGGTCACAATCCTGATGGGATCACAGGATTATAGTTAAGTCTCAAAATGAGTCCATGCAGGTAAATGTTTGGGCACCACTTAGCTTTGCCTGATAGCCCAACCTGCCTGCACAAGGGCGCAGGTATGACAAGTGTATTAGAACTAAAACTGTGTTTCTTCATGGTTGTCATGGATTTCATGATCTCTGTGAAATTTACCTAGTGCTATATCATGTACAGTTCCCTGCAAACATCATCACTTTTGAAACAATTGTGCAAATATGCATCCTTTAGCACTTGAATACAGAGTTGATGCATTAACTGTCACATGACATCTGGTTTGCTTCACTTTGTTGTCCCATAAATGATGGAAAACCATAGACATTTTCATTTGCAATTTCTTCTGCTAAAAAAGAAAGAAAAGGTAGCAGCTGCACCAACAGACCAGAAATGTTTCTGCTAAATATCACTCTGCCGGGTGTAAGATGGAGAATTTCAAAGCTCTGGTTAGACATGGTTTTGTTTGCTGAATTTTAAAAGAAATCCTGTTGTTCACTGGTTGTGAAGTGACAGATTTTCAAAAGGCAGATATTCTGGTGCTTAGAATTGACTGCAGTTAAGTCAATGGCATTTGGGAGCATTTGCTTAATAAGGAAAAATATAGGGTTTGAATGTGCTGAGACTATTTTTCCGCTTTAATGAATGTTTAATGTTTAATTGTGCAGTGTTTGGTTTCTTAGGAAGAGTTGCCATCAGCCTTACATCCAAAGAAAAAATAAGACCCACGCAAAACACTTAAAACAGCTGTCACCCTATAAGAAACCTATAAGAAAGTAAGGGAACTAAGGATTTCCCCCTGTGTGTGTGTGTGTATGTGGAGAATTGCCTCCGCTCGGCCCCTGCCACCTGGGGGGTGGTGGCGGGCGCGAGGCTGTTTGCCGCGCCCGACATTATCAGGGAGGCTGGACCTCTGTCGGGCCCGTGCAGCGGGGCTGCGTTCAGCCCCGCGCGCGGGAAAAGAAACGCCGGCAGCACTCTGAAATCCGGCCAGGGTTGCCAGGCAACCCTGGCCGGTAGGGATAGGTTGAAAGCCGGTCACGTGGGCTCTCCTTGGTAGGCGGGGCCCACGACCCGGCAACTGTTCTGAGATCCAGCCCCACTTGCGGCTGGAGCATTCATCAAGCAGCACCCACCCTACCCTCCCTCTGCACTGTGGGTATTACTGGTCGCCAAATGGGGCCAGGAAGGAATTTTTGCGAGATGCCCTAAATCTGAACCCAACATGGACCTCGTTTTTCGCCTTCCTCGCAGTGCGGTTTTTTTTAGGCTAATTGACAGATCCCTAGGAAAAGGGTGGTGTTGTGCATGCTCATTAATGTCGCACTCTGGTAGGGGTCCAGTACACAAGTTAGAGTAGGTTAGATTTATCATAAGGAAGAGTCATCTCCTTAAGAGATGGGGAGGCCCACCCGCCGGAAAGCAGGGTATGGCAAAAAGACGGAGAAGCCTCCCTGGGAGGGGTGTCGAGCGAGGGCGGTAGGGACAAGTATGGTCCCCCGCCTGTAGGCAACTTTATCCTTACTCGAATGAAAGGATTGGCTCCTCCTCGCCTGTGGCTGGGGCCACTGAGAGGGGAAACGTGATGTTCACGTGTTGGGGTGGTAATCGAGGGTACATCAAAACCACCCCTGTGTATGTTGTATTACTGTTATAACGTTAAGTTTATGTACTGGACCCGCATCGCAATAGGCGATTTACCCCCACCCATTTGTTGAGTGTAATTTAATTCGAATAAAAGAGTGCGGCTGTTAAAACCCCACTGTTGAGTCCTGTCTCCTTGGTGCGCCGGCAAATACAATGTGTGTGTGTACACTAAGAATTTCTGCCTGATGGAAAAATCTATTTTGTGTGTGTGTGTGTGTGTGTGTGAGAGAGAGTGTGTGAGAGTGTGATATTGGTGCCATATATGATACACAAGCTTTCTCCCTAATAACAGATCTTTTTTTTGGTGCTGGTGTATTGTGTATGTTAAAATTACATTTCCCCCCCCCCCCTTTTTTAAATATATTGTGATATCAAGTACAACCCTACTGAGGGTTAACTGTATTTATCTTCCCTCTACTGGATAAAATTAAAACTGCTCAACGTTATTTTATAGAACAGGGGTGGCCAGCCTTATGGTGTGCGTGATCCGCTTGATCCAACATCAGCCTCACATGATCTATCAGGAGCCCTCTCATTGGCTCCAGGTTTCCAGGTCTGGACCCCTACCACTGGCTCCCAGCTGTAAGGCATCTCAGCAACTGGTCTCCGACGTGGAGAGGAGCCCCCCACCCCCCTTTAGAGAGAGTTATCCTTGTTGTGCTAGAGACGCACTCCTAGTCCATCTCCTCCCCAGAGACACTCCCTGGGATGCAGGTCCCACTATCTTCCTCAGAGGCAGTCTCCAAGAGGCTGGTTCCCTTCCCCACCTAGTAGAGAGTTGCATATGATCTACCAGTAGATAACAATTTTGACCAACCCTGTTCTAGAGAGTGAGGTTGCTGTGCTGGTCCCAAATGTAAGAGATGAAGATGGAAGTAGTTCAGACGATACCTTTTAAGTACCTGCAAAAATGGGTAAACCCAAAAAAATTGTGGTACTCGACCCAATCCAGTAACATTGGGTTCTAATGGTTACTTGAATAGCGACCAACTACCCGATGTATTGAAGTACTGCTTTTTGTCTTGATTTTCCAACTTCCAGTACCAATTTTTTGACTTACTGTCCTGATTTGTTTACTATCCCACATCGATTGGTACATTTGTAATTTGATAGTGGGAATGATTGATATTTTGGGATAATTGGGTGCCCATTCAGTACTCAGGTAACCTTTGGGCACCTTGTACAGAACTTGGAATTGCAGGTATTTCCTGTTGGTAGCCAATGAGCAATCTCTTTTAGCTCTGTTCTGGAGTATAGTTTTGGTCAGGTTATCCCAGAAGGGGGTCAGTTGCATGGAGCAGCCATCAACAATTTCATTGCCGCTGCTCTCATTATTGTCTAATACGTGTTATGGTTGGAACTCACTGGGGACAGCTTGATTCTTAATCTGAACAATTTTGTTTCTAGTTTGCAAAGCACTGCCTACGCCTAAGTTTCTTCCATCTTAGTTTTCAGTGATGCTTACGCGTTGAATCCATTTCAGACCCTCTCTTCACCTCCCTTCACACCCAAACAGCCATGCTCCAAACAAGGACTGAGTGATTTATTTATTTATTTATTTTAAGACTTTTTCTACCACCCCTCCTGCCACAGGCACACAGTTGCGGCAAAACAGAGCAACATCCAATTCCTAGATTTAGATAAAATATACCGCTTGCTCCCTCAAAGCTATTTTCCTTCCTGGGTTCATTAGGGGAAGACTTAATCTCCTCTTTCCATTGCTTTTCAGGAATCCATGTGGCCGTACTTGTTTGGAATAATTATTGTCCCGTCTGTGATCCAAGTTGTGATTTTGCCATTCCTCCCAGAAAGTCCTCGCTACTTGCTGCTTGAAAAACATGACACAAAAGCTGCAGAGAAAGGTACAACATGTTTTTGTCATTGTATCTGCATGAAATGGAATGCTTAGCAAGAAGTATATTTGAGCTCTGCAGCCTAAAATGTATACTGTGTGTAGGATATCCTGCCTTGGTGAAGAGTGTTGGATTAGAACCCTGGTTCTCAAACTGGGGGGGGGGGGCGGATCCATCTAGGGGAGGGTGCAAAAGATATGCTTTGGGTGGGGGGACTCAAGGAGGACCCCAGCTGCCAAAAAGTTAGCCCCACATTCTTACTGAACTATGGGGAAACTTCAAAATAATGAGGTGACAAGGGAGTGAGAGAGTCAAAGAATGAGGGGGATAAATGGGGAATCAAGAGCAGGGTGGGAATGGGGAGAAGGGAGTGAGGTGTGGGTTTGGGGGCTCAGCTACCACAGACAATTGGAAGGCAGGTGAAGTAAGGCTGAAACTCATTCTCGTGTTTCTCGACTGTGAATGAACATAATGGCAGTAGACAGAATAGACAGTGCTTGCCATCTTTCCCCAAACGCTTGACGGGAAAGCGTCCCTTTTAAAGGTTTAATAATCTCCAGGTAGTTGAAAAATGATTTGCATGTATTGAACCAGCCACTGAATTTTAATTTTTAAAATACTGGATATATCTTCAAACCGTGTTCAGCTGCTGGATCTCCTCTGTTTGCCTAAACTAGGAACTTGCAACTGGTGTGCTCTTGTTGGTTCAGAATTGGATAAAAGTTTATCAGATCATGAAAAGTGTGGAACAGGTAAATAGAGAGCTGCTGTTTACCCTTTCTAGAAACAACAGAACCAGGGGTCACTCCAAGAATCAAGGGTCACTCCGAGCAGATTTAAAACAAATAACAGGAAGTACTTTTTTACCTTACATTCAATAACATTGTGGAACTCATTGGTGGAAGATGTTGCCCAGACCAGAACCATAGCAGGCTTCAAAAAGGAACTGGATGAATTTTTGAAAGCCAGGTCCATTAAGGGCTACTTGTTGGGGTAGCAGAGGGTGTCACGACCCTTGCCCCCTCAAGCCCGCTCACCTTCCTTGGCAGTTTTCTTTGGGGAGAGGGTTCATTCACCTTTACTGTGGGTAGAGGCTTGAGGGAGGGGAGTAGAAGCTTCCCACCTCTATAGTCAGCGTCCTGCCTGTCCCTTCTAGCCTACAGGCTAAATTGTAATTGCTGGGGCCACCAAAGTCTGGGAGCCCTCTTGACCCCTGACGACCTGTTACCTGAGATCTGGGTAGTGTGGACCCGTCATCTGGGCTGGGTTGCTGGGTAGGGGCTGCACCGACCAGCTGCCTGACCCAGCTCTGTCTCTGCCTCCACCCCTGCTACTGGCCAGCCTGTGGGTTAAATACCCCTGTTTGGCTTGGCCATCTCCGGCGCCTTCTGCTGAAGTCACTGGCTGTGCCCGGGGACACCCCATCACCATCAGCGACGTCGGCATCTGCCTCACATCTACCACAGGCGCTCCCCATCGCCAGTCTTTTCTGTGGCTTCCTCGCTGGAGTCCTGTGCAGCCGAGTGAGTACGTGCCACCTCTGCCTCCTCCCTCCCAGGCCATCGCCGCAGCCGGCTCCCAGCCCAGCCTGACAGCGGAGCCGTCTTCCTCACCATCACAGAGGGGTACAAGACCCTTTATTCTTGGAAGCTGGGGGAGAATGGCAGGAAATGGATTCCTTCCTTGTAACCTGCTGCGTACTCCCCTGAGGCAACCGAGACAGGCCACTGCCGGATAAGGAAGGCTGGGCCAGGGGGACCATTGGTCTGACCCAGTAAATGGCAGTTCCTGTGTTCTTAACTAAGATGGATTATTATTGAAAATCCAGACGCAATGCATTAGTTATGTGTTTGTTTTCAATCTTTCAAACCAAACCTACACCCAGCTGCTTCAGTGATGAGGTTAGAAGGTAAGAGGAAAGGAAGCGCAGGTGGAGAACGGTTACATTCTTTTGGCTCACCTGTGCCAAGTGTTGAAGGCTGATTCAGGTGGAAGAATGCTCCTCTCAACATTAGGAGCAGCAGAGGAAAAAGCTCTTGCGCTTAGTGGAGTTAGACCTAAATCTGAAGGTGCGGTGGAACGTAATGTAAGTAAAGTAAATTTATTTGCGTAGCCAAAGCCATAGCATTGTCAGAGACAAACACACATTACCGTAGTGTAACAAACGCACACATGCACTTCTTCTGGGCACACTAATCTTCTTGCAGAAGATAACTCTTGTGCCTTATGCATTTTTCACCCAGTGCTTCCCCCGCTTTCCCCACTTTCAGTTTTGCCTCTGGGATTGCCCCTGCCACTGCTGTCAGTCCCATGACTATTGAGGAGAGTCCACTGAATGTCGATGGAGCTGGGATTTCTCATTCAAATAACCAAACTACTCAGGCCCTGAAAATGGAAAATGTTGAACAAAATCAGACGTAAATTTGATGTAACCAGAATATATTTTTAAAAACAAACAAAACAAAAACTGAGTCTGAAGGCCGTACTGATTTACTATTGCTTGCTTGCTTATATATATATATATATATATAATTATAATTTATTTATTTACATATAATATAATTTATTTATTTACATTTTCATTCCACACATTGTCTTATGTACTGTAACCTACTGTAACTGAGCAGGTTACAGTACATAAATAATTAAAACACCCCACAAAATAAACCCCCAATAAAACCAAATGAAAACCGATAAAATCCCCTAGCCCACCACTCCCTATCCCCTCCTGCCAAGCACCTGGCCAAACAGACAGGTCCTACATCACCTCTGGAAGATGAGATGAATATCCAAGGGGAAGGAATTCCATAATTGTGGGGCAGCTACTGAGAATGCCTCTCTGCGAACCTTTGTTTAAAAAACTTTGGCAGGGAGATGGTACCCGCAAGAGGGTGTTCTCAGCTGACCTCAGAGGCTGCGATTGGGCATGAGGGATAAGGAGGTTTTTCTGATATTTGGGGCCCAAGCCATTTAGAGCTATTGCTTACGGTAGCTTCGTGGCACCCCTCTTATTTGTAATTTGTATGCAGGGGATGAGATGATCGATCAGCTTACAAGCTTGGGAAGTGAGTGGCAAACCAGTGTGAGAGCCCAGAAAGGCTCGGATGAAAGTAACATTACTGACACATTATTGCTAGCGATTTTAGTAGCTGAAGTGAGTTTTATATTTTATTTATTTATTTATTTTTCAAATTTATACCCCGCCCCTCCTGCGAACAGCTCGGGGCGGCTTCCAACAATAAAATATGCATAAAAACAAATATAAAACAATTTAAAAGACATCAAAAATACAGGGCCCCAGGATACATTAAAACAATAAACAATAACAGGGTAGGGGAGGTAAAAACCCTAACCCACTCCCCACCCACCCACCACCCACCCCAAAGGCCTGGGCGAACAGCCAGGTTTTACAACTTCGCCGGAATATCAACAGGCTTGGGGCCAGGCGAGCTTCCTCCGGTAGGGAGTTCCAAAGGCGTGGCCCGGCCACCGAGAATGCCCTCTCCATTGTGGCCCCCTGCTTTACGCAGGAAACCTCCAGGAAGGCACCCCCGGCGAACTGAAGGAGCCGCTCTGGGGCGCGGAGGGCGAGGCGGTCCCTGAGGTACGAGGGGCCCAGACCGTAAAGGGCCTTATAGATCAACGTCAAAACCTTGAACCAGGCTCGGCACGCTATTGGCAGCCAGTGCAGAGCCCGGAGCACAGGTGTTATGTGCTCCCGATGACCTGTCCCTGAAAGGGGACGGGCCGCCGCATTCTGCACTAGCTGCAGCTCCGAACCAGGAGCAAAGGAAGCCCCACGTAGAGCGCGTTGCAGTAGTCCAGCCTCAAGGTGACGAAGGCATGGATGAGGGAGGCCAAATCTGGGCTGGAGACAAACAGATGCAACTGGCGGAAGGCAGCCTTAGTGACTGCCTCCACCTGCCGCTCCAGGCAGAGATCCGCGTCCAATATCACCCCCAGACTCCGGACCTGTTGAGCTATAGGAGGGCGAACCCCCCCCCCCAATCAAGGGGGCCACTGCCTCCTTCGCTCTCCCCACCAACATCACCTCTGTCTGAGGCTTGGGGTTGAGCCTCAGTCTGCTCTGCCGCATCCATTCCACCACGGCCTCCAAATACTGGGACAGCAACGAGACAACTGGGTCTGGGTCAGTTGAAAAACAACTGACCCAGCAACCAGTTCCTGAAAATTGCTCTTGAGTCACAAGGGATAATAACGGGCAGCTTTGAAAAACTGCGCTGTTTAATTTAGAAACTCCTTGGGGATAATGAGTCTCTTGCCACTAAATCTCTCAAGTAGCTTTTTAGCAAGCAGTGAGGACACTAGCGGCTTTTGGGAACATGTAAACCCGCCTCACTTTTAAGCCCAACAGGATTGCCAAGATCCTTTTGGAATGTAATACAGGAGTAGCAAAGGGTAGAAAGACAGCACACCATCTATCCAGGTGCAGTGTAATCATTTCTGTCACCCTAAGCAGCTCAAGGTAGCCATCACCCCCACAACCCAGCTGTGGAACTTGGCGGTGGCTAAATGGAGTCAGAGGGGGGAGCTGCTCCCTTGAACTTGCTGTTCTAAGTGGCTCCCCCGCCCCCTCCAAATCTGTGTCTGGATCCGGAAACGCCCAGGGCAGCAAGTTCAATGGGGCTGCTCCCCCAACCCAATCCAACTGTGGAGCTTGGCAACAGCAGGATTGGAGTGGAAGAGCTGCCCCCTTGAAGCCCTAGGCTCCTCAACCTGCGTCTGTCCACCTAGGATGGGAGGCTCATCCAACATGAGTCAAGCAATACCAGGGTACTTTACCCCTGTGTCACCTGCTCTGGTGCAGTTTGCCTCTCCTTGGGACCTTCACACAGCTCTGCAGTCCTTGGGTAGCTGTATCTCTGCTTTAATCAAGGAGAGATAAGAGTGACTGGAAAGTTTCAGTCCCCAGAGTGACTGGAAAGTTACCTCAGAAAACATGAAACATTGAGGAAGTGCCTTGGGTTTACCTCCAAGGTAACTGCTCTGTTCAAACAAGTTCTAAGTGTGTATTTCACAGAACCACAGAATGCCATAATTGGAAGGGACCGCAAAAGTCAGTGTAACGGTGCGGTGTCCAGGGGTAAGTCCCCGCAGGATCCGATCCCAAATTAGTCTCCACAGGAATGAGCACCAATTAATAGTCCCCTTATTCCATACACATATTGTCTCTATCCAGTCTTACTAATGCCAGGAAGCAACCCCTCCAGCACCCCAGCCCTGGCTATCCCCAACTCAGTGAGGTCCAGTGTTACAGATCTGTAATTAAATCCACAGTTAAGATCTGGATCCGTAATTCCCTCCAGGCGCCCATCCCTAATAATTACCAATTTCATGAGATTGTTTTGAGAATGAGTCAGATAAGAATTGTAAAGCACCTTAGACACTGAAAATGATAATAAAAAATGTCAACCAGTCCTAACCAATCGACTGCTACTTGAATCTCATTAACATGTTAACATGACATGTGACAGTTTCCATTTTAGTAGTGATTGCCATAACAAATTCACTTTCCCGGATGTGTACCGAGCAGCATCCTGTTATCAGAAAGACTATTGTACCAGACGAGAGTTCTCCACCCAACTCTCTTCCATTTTACTCTGGAGGACTATGGCTCCCTGGAGAAATACAAAAGCACATCTGTGGAAGAGCTACATGATTTAAGGCAGAGTAAGTGCATTAAAATACACTTTAAAAAGCTTTTTTAAAAGCAGGAAAGATGTGGAAGGGCGAAGTTAGTGTTCCAGATTATTTTTTATAATAGTCCAAGGCCAGTGGGATGCTGCAGGCAATGGGCTTCACGTGGTCTGCAAATGCTTGAAATCTATTCCTGGACGGACATGGAGCAATCATTCATGTTGCGGCTATAGGAAATGAATGAGTTTTCATTTTGGAATACCTTGGTCTTTGAACATGGGCAGTACTCTGTCTCGGGGGGTAAAAGAACTTTCCGACCCCACCCCCCATGGACCAGATCTGCACCAGTTCAATGCTCTGTGAGCTGGATCCGTCTGCCTTGGGGAGGGACGTGGCCAATGGTGTAGCAAAGCTGTGGTGGGTCAGGGCTTATCTCCCAATGATGGGATGAAGCCTTTCTAAATGGTTGCCTTCCCAGGAAGGCTCTCAACCAGCCTTTTGCCTCCCCCTGCAATGGTAGTGGTGCTGCCCTGGCTCTCATCCCAGCCAGCCACTCCACCCTGCTCGGAGCAGCAGCAACCCGCACCAAGAAGCACATTTTTAAGAGTGGGCACCGGGGACAGAGCCAATATACCACACCCATCCATTCTGAAAGCTTCCTGCTTGACGGGGCCCTTTGCGAGCAGCCTAGCACCGCTAGGAAATTTTCAGAGTGAGTGAGGGCAAAGTCTTGGCCCTGTCCCCTCTAAAAAAATTCCTAGAGTAGTCCGGCCACTTGCAAAGCTCCCCCTCCCTCCCCAGATTCAAGTGAGCCTCCTTGTTCCATGGTAGAATACAGGGCTATTTTCAAGAAACAGAAAAATTTCAGGTGAATGTGCTTAGTGTAGTATTATTATTATTATCATCAAGCATTTATATAGTGCAAGCAATGTACCTGGTGCTTTACAAAGTAGTGGAATAGACACGGTCCCTGCCCTAGGGCTTACAATCTGAGGGTGGGGGGGACGACGACGGGGTGAAACATTCACGAAGATGCGAGGTCCCAGGTGCACGCGCTTGACTTGGTTACATTGAGAATGATGGCTGGCTGGTCCGTGTGGTGAGGATAGGAGTACACAGAGCTCAGGTGAGAGATTGTACTGGATGGAGGGGATCCTAGTGTAGTTTACAAGGGGAGTTGAGGGGGTCCTGGAGGATGAAACGTTATGTGTGGAATCATCAGTGAGGAATCCACTGGAATTAGGAGCTAGGCGGAATCTGACAGAAGGTTTTTAGGAGGGACTTGGGAAATGATAGCTCAGCGCATGAGGCTGGCTCTCATTCTGGAAGGGGTTCTCTGCAGATGCTAGAGTCCAGAGGGTGCAACCAACAGCGGAGTCCTGGGGAGCCTAGGCCCCCTCACCCTGAGCAGGGCAAACTCCCTTCTCCCTTGTCAGCCACCTGCTTTGGAGGAAGAAGAGAAAGGGGAGGGAGATCAGAAGAAGTGACAGGAAGATGAGAGAAGGGGACTTCAAACCCAGGGGGAAAAGCAGAGGACATTGTGGGTCTGCAGGTTCCCTCCCTCACCTGGCTGCTGCTCCTGTACCTGCTAGTCCCACAGTGGAGCTTGGCACCAGCAGAAAGGAGTGGGGATGGGTGGGGCAGGCCCAGGAGATGGGGTAGCCATGGGATGGGGAGTATGTTTGCCACTTCTCCTAGTCTGGCCCCGAGACCCCCGTTTTGGCCTATGGGAGTCTCCTGAGGTGGCAACTTTAGGAGTGTCAGGGTCCAGTGCTTTGGAGAGGGGTCAGACCGTGGTCTCTTCCAAAAATACTGAGTACACCATTGCTAGAGTCTGCTGCCATTCACTCCTTTGCCGAATCAAGGCCCATGATTGTGTTCAGGACAGGGAAGGGGAAACTCTGGCCTGAGGCAGCTGACCTCTGGCCCCTGGAGGCTCCCCTCACCCCCATTAGGTGTGCTCAAGGCATCGTAAGCCACCAGCGGCCTGTCAGCCATTGGACGGCCGTGGAAAGCTTCCGGGCTGCTGCCCACACCCCTTACCTAGGCAGGCACCCTCCAATATAGGACATGGCATGCTCTGCAGGGCATTATGGACCACAGTGCCCTGCAAGGACATGGATGGATCCAGCCCTCACAGGAGCGAAGGTTCCCCACTGAGGGGCTGTAGCTACCATGGAGTTAGGAGACTTAGTTGAGCCTGGGCCCTGAAGTCTTAAGGGGCCACTCTGCCAATGGGCCAAGCACCGCTAGGAAATTTCCAGAGTGGGTGGGGGAGGAAGCAGGGACAGTACTCCACCCCTGCCCACTCTGAAAAATTTCCAGTGATGCCCAGGCCACTTGCAAAGGGACAAGAAGGAAAAGTTTTTCGAGTGGGCAGGGGTGGAGTGCTGGCCCTGCCACTTCTTAAAACTTCCTTCCTGGTGGGGTTGCTGTCGTTTCAGGGGACTGCAGTGGGAGCCAGGGTGGCTTCACAAGCTTCGTACCGGGTGGTCGAGGCCGGGAGGGCCACCCCTTAGGAAGACCTTGCCCTTGAGGGGTGGGTCAGAGTGGCTGTAATTGGAACATGAGCCTGGGCCCTCCACAGCCTTGCTACGCCACTGTCCACACCCCTGGTTTAGGTTTAGAACTGAAATGAGGGGTGGGAAGTGTCGGGCTGTATCTCCGGTTCTATATGGGAACTTGCAGGCCCCATATGGCCCACAGTCTTTGGTCATATGACCTCTTTCCAGCTTATGGATCCGGCCCAGAGTGCAGAGTTCAGCACCTCCCTCTCAGCCCACCCGGTCCTTTGCACTCCCTTCCCCTAAGTGTCATCCTTCAGCTCCCTCCGCTTCATCCCCTGTCTTGACCGTCTCCCCTTAAACTCCCCCCACGATCCTTTAGCCTCTATCCAGCCCACAAGCTTTTACTGAAGACTGAAAAAGTTCCCCACTTGTGTCCTAACGAGTGGTATAAAGAGAATTGCTAACAAAGTATGGTGGAAAATGTCCCCATTGGGTGGGTGAGTGCCCTTGCTAACAGGAGCATTAAAAATATGGCTCCCATTAAGCTACACTTAAATTGTAGCTTTACGTGCAGAATGAATGAATGAAAACAGAATATCCCACATCCGTGCTTCAGATTTCTTGCACAGTTTCTTACATAATGTGTCAAAAGCTTCTCCTGTCCCCAGCACACATAAATGATTCATCTTTGCCTATGCTTTTAATACCAATCTAAATGTGAATTATCAAGGGACATAAAATTATTCTTTTGGCTTCTTGTCCCCCTCCGAAGCCTGCTAGCGTGTGAAAATACATTACTTTGCTTCCCTTCTGCCCAGTGTTTTCCTGCAAGATGCTGAAATTGGTACAAGAATGGCAGTTGCTATCTGGGGGAAAGAGAATGCTTATGTTCCAGATTCAAAGGTCTGTGAAATTGCATGAAATTCTGTAGAACATACAAGCCGAGCTTCTAATGAGTGAACAATGAGGCACAGTATCTGCTGATTAATTAATTTATTTATTTATTGGGATTTGTATTCCACCCTTTTCCACAAGCCCAGAATGGCTTACCATGTTAAACAACAACAACAAAAACCCAAATAAGCCTGAGTAATATATTTTATTTATTTATTATTTGTTTGTTTTGGGTTTTTTTTTATCCCGTCCTCCTTCCCGCACACCAGCTCAGGACAGCTTAGACAAAATTCATAAATATAAAATACAAACATAAACACATCCCCCAACCCATCCTTCCCCTTAGTCCCCCCCGCCCCCCTTTAGTCCACACAGTTCAGTCCCTGCTGCCAAAAGCCCAACGGAACAGAATTGTCATACATTGCCTCCAGAAGGCCGCCAGGCTTGTACACAGGCGGGCCTCCCAGGGGAAGGAATTCCATAGCAAAGGTGCGGCGGCTGAGAACGCCCTCCTCATAGTTGAGACCTGGCGAAAAAACAGAATCTTTAGGAGGGCGCCCCCCCCCCGCTGATTGCAGAGACTGTGGCAAGACATGGGGAGCCAGGTGATCCGTCAGATAAAAATATTTCAGCCATATAAAATTTGAATTAAAACCACTCCACTTCATCCCCTAACCCTATCCTTGCCTGCTAAAAGCCTGACCAAATAAGTAGGTCTTACGGTGCTTCCGGAAAAAGTTCAGGCTCAGTTTTTTTGTGAACCTCCATGGGAAGGGAGTTCCAAACTTGAGTGACAACTACCAAAAGTTCCTCTTTGCATGTCTGTGGTGTCCGGGCCTGGTTCAATGATGGCACTTGCAAGAGGGCACCCCTGGCTGACCTAAGGGAGCATGATGGGACATAGGGGGAAGTTGGTGTTCTAGATAAACAGGGTCCAAGCCACTTTATAGGTCAAAACCAGCACCTTAAATTGTGCCTGCAACTATGTCAGCAGCCAGTGCAAACTCTGGAGTGCCATTGTAATGTGCTCCCAGAGACCCATTGCTGTCAGAACAGAAGGTCCCCAAATTTGTTCCTTTATAATTGGTGCAAATATAATTCCATGACCCCAGATGGCAACAAAGACAAGCAAAGTATATCAAATGCCATTTGGGATCACAGTCCATCACAGTTATTTGGGATCACAGTCCGTCACAGTTTGAGAACCTCTGATCCAAGAACCTTCCATCCAAGGTCTATAAATTACTTTGCTAATGATAATGTATTGACGGTACTGAACCCCCATGGGAGCCAGCATGGTCCAACAGATAATGGGGCTGATCCCAAGCCCTGCCAATCTCGTGCATGCGATTTCCACACAACACTGTGTGCCAGCAATGGCAGTACCACGCAGGTACGTATGCACATGTCTGCACGTGGCATCTGCGGGGCTTGGGATCAGACCCAGTGTGTTGAACTTGGAATTGGGAGACCTAAGTTCAAATCAAGTCACTCCATGACTGTCTCAATGGAGTGCCAGTAGCATATCTAGTCAGTGTATAGTGGGCTAGACAGAACTGGAGTGATATCCTACTTCTACAACCATGTAAGAAAAATACATATTTGTCTAAGCTTCTCTTCTTGAATATCGCAGTAGCACCATTTGCTGTATCCACACTTTCTCTGTTATTTATATAGCACTCTAGTGCTCCTAATCCTTATCAGGTTCACCCTCTCTGCAACCTTGCGAGGTAGGTCAACATGATTCCCATTTTACATATGGGGAACTGAGGCTGAGATATTGACTTGTGAGTTCATGACTAAGATGGACTTGCATCTGGGAGATCAAAGTTCAAATTCTAACACCTTATCCAATAGGCAACACGCCTCTTGGTCTTGGAGTGGTTCTTCTTGAAGAGTGTCTCTGTGCTGCCTTCCTTTGTTCATACTGCCCCAAGCTTATGTGGTGCCCTGGAATGGGTACATTCCCTAAACTGGGAGGAGGGACAGAGTCAAACCCAGACTAGGGGATAGTTAACATTAAAATGTATATGCTGAGATTAGTCAAGGAGGGTGTAGCAAGGAGCAGTCCTGTGAAGCTGCTATCCCATTCAGAAGGGTCTGCATGGGCCAGGCAGAGGGCTGAGCACACACACACACAGGCGTGGCAGAGCCAGGCAGAGCCAGCCTCATACCTTGGGACCAGCCTGTGAAGGGAACAGGCTGGGAGACCCTGAGCCAGAGTGGGCAGAACACTGGCCCTTTAAGGCTGAAGAAGAAGAACTTGGCCATGCCCACTCTGCTGGATATAAGAGAAGGCAAGGCAGAGAAGAAGGCAGTCTCTGCTTGGGAGCAGAAGGGACCACATCTCCCTGACAAGGCCTTTCCACTCTACGCTCTCCAGGGTGCTGAAAAGAGAACCAGGTACTGGGAGAGGCTGTGCCCAGGAGGGAGCCTCATGCCTGGGGAAGGCTTGGCTAGAGCCTGGGGCTTTGAGGCCTGGCTAGATGGACAAGGGGATTGGTGTTGTGTTGCTTCTGAACTTGTGAGAGACTGACCTGGGCCTCCAGGGTGGAGGCGACGGAGCCGGCAGCCCCAGGGATTGTGGACACTGGACACTGAGTTTAATAAAGGACTGTGAACTGTTACCCTCTGAGTGAGGCTGTGTTGGGTCCTATAGGAGGGTACCCCCTTCCTCAGGGAGGGATTCAGCCAAAGCTCAGGCTGAATAGGCATGGCAGCAGGGCAGAGCTAATTCCCTAGAGACACCCCAACGCCCCCAAGTGGCCCTGGGAAGACGCCCTGCTACAGAGGAGGAACAATGAAATGTAACAAACCAAAAAAACTTTTCCGTTAACAAAGCTGTCCTACATTGAGCATTTAAATACTTTAAAACCTAATGCCTCTTCATCTATCTGTCTTGCACTACATTCTACTAAATATCCCCAAGTAATTATGCTTTCCAGGCAGGTCAGCCCTCCATATACAGCTCTCTTTGGTGACCATTGCTCCTCAGGGGCTGCTCCTTTGTCATGCTGGGTCCCAAGGGGTCTTCTCCTAATCACAGTCCTTCAGCGGTCACAAGATGCCTCGAAGGGTCTTGATCCATTAACAGCACTGCATGTACACCCTGACGTTCTGCGTTCCCCATTTTTGGAAGGTAATTTAGGCTGTGATCCAGTGTGACATGCACACTGCATGCCTACGTGGTGTGCGCACAATGGATGTGTGACCCATGCACGTTGCATGCGTGCAGTAGGTGTGTGCACAGAGCTTATTATTATTATTATTATTATTAATAATAACAAACATTTATATAGCACCAGCAGTGTACCTGGCACTTTACAAAGTAATAAAATAGACACGGTCCCTGCCCCTAGGGCTTACAATCTGAGAGACAGGAGCTGGGGGAGAGACTTAGGAAGGGGAACAGAGGGAGAGACAAGGGGTCTAACATTCATGAAGATGCGAGGTCTCAAGTGCACGTACTTGGCTTGGTTACGATGAGAATGACAGCAGGCAGGTCCATGTTGCAAGGATAAGGGTAAACCGATCGTAGGTATAGGAATAGTGGCTCAGCAGGATAAAGAGTCAGACAGAGCAGAGCGAAAGAGGTGAGTTTTAAGGAGAGATTTGAAGGTATGAAGGGAGGGGGCAAGGCGGATGTGGACAGGGAGGGAGTTCCAGGCATGGGGGGCAGCAAGTGAGAAGGGACGAAGGCGCTTAGGGGAGCAGGGAAGGCGTGGAAGGGTGAGAGAAGGGACAGAGGAGGAGCGAAGTGCACGGGCTGGAGTATGGAGGGCGATAAGTGCAGAGAGGTAGGGGGGAGCAAGGTTGTGAAGAGCTTTATAGGTGAAGACTAGGAGCTTGTGCAGGATTCGTTCAGGAAGGGGAAGCCAGTGAAGCGAAGAGAGGAGGGGCTGCACATGGTCGAAGCGACTGGCGAGGTAGATGACCCTGGCAGCAGAGTTTTGGACAGAGATGAGGGGAGAAAGGTGAGACCGGGGAAGGCTTGGATTGGATCTTAGTTCCTAGGCAGATACGATACCTTTGTGTCTTGACTGGGACTTCCATCAACAGTGGCCCCGATCCTATTCCCTGTGGCGCTTGTACGGAGTGGTACACTAGTGCACATGTGTGTGGTTTCCGCGGGGATCAATGCACCCACTATGGGGCTCTGCATGGTTTGCGCGTGCGTACTGCTTCACGTGGGTTCTGTGGGGAACAGGATCGGGGCCAATGTCAGTTTGGTGAGTGTGGTGACATAACCTCCTACAGTCTTAGGTAGCGACTCATTTTGCATGCACGGCTGCATGGCTATTGAATGTTAAAAGTCCTGTATTGTTGCTGGCCTCGGATGAATTTGAATGAGTAACCTAGAGCTGAACGCCCCCAGAGACCATCCCCTGTCACTGAAGCTGTCCATTCCTCTCTCTGGTTTGGAGCGAGAAGAACTACAAACATCAGCATCCAGGTCTAACTCCTGACCCATCCTCTCTTGCTTCTTTCTTATTTCCTATGCATTTATTTTACTCCCCGAGCCAGTTTCCTACCTTGGTCTTACTGGAACAGCAAACACCCGTTTATAATTAGAACTGAAATAATTACTCACAAAACCAGGTATCCCCATCAGAATTGCAGTACTTGGCCCAGGAACATCAGGTACGAATTGGTACCCAATTAGTTGCCCAATGAGCTACCCGAGTTGCTGATTTTATCATTTTTCATCCCATGTTTCCAACTTCTGGTACCAATTTCTGTGCTGATATACCATCTTACTGATTGGTAAAATGGTCAATGGGTAACTAGCTAATGGCAATACCCAGTATTTTTCAGGTACTCTGGTACTGATTGGACACTAGATTAGTCTACATGATGATGTGGGCATTGGGTTGACTACTTGACAATTCAAATAGTGAATGCACAATGGGATCCCTTTCACTCCTATAGTATTTATAATACAACAAGAAAGAGAAGTGACAGTACAGACCATTCCAATAAAGAAGTCAGGTGCAGATGGGAAAACTACCAGCGCAGATGGGGTAAAAGTTAAACAAAACTCCCTTTTGTGCCAGGGTAAAAACTGCTGTTACTCACAATGACAGGAATCCAAATGAATAAATCAATTTAATCCACTCAGGCAGAGCAAACTGAATAAATCTATTAGCTTGCAAGATTTGGTTCCTACATTTGTGCGCGGCTGGGTTTTCATGATGTAAGTGTCAGGGCTTCCTGGTACTTCTCTGGGCAGACTCTCCCTTGCTTAAGCACAATGGAAACATTTGAGCATCACGTACATAAGTATTTTTGAGAAGGAAAAGCTGCAGAAATCTGGGCTGAAATTACCAAAATGAAATTGCACCAAGATGAATGTAAAGTTCTGCATTGGGGGGCAGTGGGGAAATGCAAAAGTATAAGGGCACCTACACACGAGACAGGATGTGGGGGTAGGGGAGGACTTGCGCGTGCTGAAATCATGGCAGGGAGAATGACGTGAAGCTCTGCTTGTGTGTGTAGGGTTTTAAATGTCATTAGCCCATTTCTGCTGTGATTTTATTCAGAGATTACAGGACTCAAAATCCAGCCCTGTAATCTGTGAGTGGAAATCACTGCAGAAATTGGCTAATGACGTTTAACCCCCTATGCACACAAGCGGAGCTTCATGTGATTCCCCCTACCATGATTTCAACTCATGAATGTTCTCTCCCCCCCCCCCCCCCCCCC
>QEPC01001301.1:2749433-2771286 GCA_003113815.1 Sphenodon punctatus
ACCTCCCTGTATCATGTGCAAGTACCCAAAGATGGGAGATAACTGGTTTGGTAGCTGCACACGAGAAAAGGATCTAGTGATTGTGGTTGAACACAAGCTGTGCATGAGTCCGCAATGAGATGCAGCTGCAAAAAAGGCTAATGTAATTTTAGGCTGCATTAATAGAAGCATTGTCTCCAAGCTGGCAGAAGTAATAATTCCACTCTGTTCAGCTTTGGTCAGACCTCCCCTGGAATATTGTATCCACTTTTAGCTGCCTCATTTTAAGAAGGATATTGACAAACTGGATCAGGTTCAGAAGAAGGTGACAAAAATGATAAAGGGGTCTGGAAGGCAAGTCTTTTGGGGAAAAGTTGATCTGGGTATGTTTAGCCTAGCAAAGGGTCTTCAATAGTCTTCAAATATCTAAAGGGCTTCCATTGCAAGGAGCTGTGTTGCACTGCCACAGAGGGCAGGACAGATTTTTGTTAAGCATCAAAGAAAAACTTCCTAACAGTAAGATCTGTGCAGCAATGGAACGAGCTGCCTGCCTTCCTAGGGAGGCTGTAGGCTCTCCGTTGCTGGAAGCTTTAAAAAAGAGCCAGAATGACCATGTGTCAGGGATGTTGTAACAGTAATCATCCTGCATGCAAGCAGGGGGTGGGACTAGATGATCCTTAAGATCCCTTTCCAACTCTAAAACTATGTGAAACTCCAAAAGCAACTCTGAACTTGTCCTCATGTTTTGTTTTGTTTTTGTTTTGTTTTTCCTACCAAACATTTCCTCTCTGCCCATCAGGAACACAAATTTTAGACCTGGTTTCTCCCCAGTTAGGGCAGGAACGTGTGGTGGTGTATGGGTGAGATGTCAGGACTTGCAATTAGCACTGCCCGATAGCTGATTGGTGGGGGAGCTAGCGCACCCTCCTCCCCACCCACAACCCAAGGCCTAGCCCTTCCGCAGCCAGGGTGGGGCTTATGCTCTGAGCCAGTAGGTTTTACCACTCCCACTCATCAGCTGTTGGGCGAGGAGTAGCGGAACTCTTTCCATCCATTTTCAGCACAAGCTTAAAGGGTGGAAACTGATGAGATGTTATCCACCCACGGGGGGAAGAGGGGTGTGTGTGTGCGCCTAGGGCTCCATACCCCAGCGCAGCAGCATCAGAAGCCACGGACAAAGCGAGTATTGGATGTTCTCCACCTCCTGCTTGTTAGAATGTCTGAATTACCTCCTTTCATGTCATTGCATGTCCATTCTGTTGGTTCTGTTTCCTTTGTTCTGTTTGTTCCTTTCACTTGCAAGGTAGGGATTGTATTGGTCAGACAGTGACCCATACTCATTTGGGTTACTCTGCCTCTGGGAAAAGAAAGGGAAGGTGGAGTGACGGTATTTGAGTGCCAAGGATGTGAACACACCAGAAACGAGCGGATCAAACACGCTGGAAATGAGCAAACCAAATGTGCCAAAAAGGAGCAAAATGTTGAAAAACTGGGCACTTGGATAACACGCCCAATGCCCTTCAAGTCAGCCACAGCCAGCTCAAAAGTATAAAAAAAACCTTGCAAGCAATTTTTCTCTGCCCAGTTCAGCATGACTGTTGCCCCAGCAGAAGGTGGTGCAGGGGGAAGACTCCATTCACTGGTCCTCCCCCTCTTGCAGCTTCTAAGTCCTCTGTGATCCCCTTCCTCATGACACCAGCTACACAGACGAGAGGAACACCTAGCTGCTGCAACCACAGTGGGATCTGCAGTGCTGCATCGCACACCGTGCTTGGCCAATGCAGAGCCATTTGCAAAAAATTTCCCCTTAACAAATGTGAAACTCTCTCCCTGCCTCCCCCCCTCTCATTTTTGAGTGGAGAGAGGCTGGGGTTTGCACTGCGGGGGGGACTCTGCAGTTCATTGTTGAACAGCTGATGGGCAGGAAGATGCGTTACCCCCCAGAGGCAGCAATGAAAAGCCTTTTGTTGGGGAAAAGGCCAGAAAGTCTTTTTCCTCCCTGCAAAATCCCCCTTACATCCCCAAATGTTTGTTGTGTAAATAGAATTCCTTACAGCATTGGAAAATGTAGGAAATTATAAACTTCAACGTATTGAGAACCATTAAGCTTGTTGTACCAAGCAAGATATTTTCCAGCAGATTTAACTGTCCAGTCCTCGAAGCATTCTTTAGACACAAGTGCAACTGAAGCGAATGGGTCTTGCACCAGCAAAACACTTTAAAGATTAGACTGTTTCCAACGTGTACAATGTTGGGAACAAGTGCTTTGTTAACATTAATCGATTTTGCTGGTGTTTGAAGTCTTCGTGAAGTTTGCTGTTAGTGGCGACTTCTCTCATCATAACGGCAGGTGAGAAAAGTAAAGGACAAGAGAGACAATTTCTTCCTCCCCAACCCTGAGCTCATAATACACTTCCTGTTATGCAGCTTTCCCCACTGTTTTTAGAACCCCAGCAAGCCCCTCTATGCTGCATGGACAGATTGCTTGCTTTTTAGTTGACTGCACCTATACTTTGACTGCATGCCCTCCAGGAATGTCAAGGGTTCTGAGGACAGAAAAAATAAAGAAAATTGTGCAATGACCCAATTCGCGCTGATAAAAATAAATCCGATGCTCTGAAAGAGGATGGGAATTATTTTAAAGTAAAACTTCAGTGCAGTAGTTGCCTATTTCTTAGTAATTACTTAATTGCTAGGTAGGTCATTAAATATGCCATTCTTATAGGTTTGTAGTACTTTTACCAAGCACTAATATGTAAAGTTCAGTTTGCAATAATTGGTCCATTACCCAAGATCAAAAGTTGTTCACTTTGTCCCAGTTTCAAATTAACTGTCCACTCCCACACCATCTCATTTCTATCCAAAATGCCCATATAAAATAACAGACGAGGGCTGGTTTAATGGCTTATTAAAATTCCAGTCAGAATTCCAACTGAAATAATATTTTGCTGAGAATTCCAACCAGACCATTTTGCGCATGCAGAAAATGTTTGGGTTTTTTGTTTGGTCCAATCAGAACTCGGACTGAATGAAACTCTTGGCTCCGACGCAATTGGAAGTAGGTGACATTTTCAAATTCAGGCCCATGACACTCCTTACACCAGAGACCCTTGTTCACTGCCTTTCCCCCCATTGGCAATGCCCTCTCTTTGGAAAGGGCAGTGAACATGGGTCTCTGTCTTACAGTGTGTCAATGGGTTAAAGAGTCTGGACTGTGTATTACAGAAGTGGGCAAACGGTGACTCTAGAGTAGGGGTGTGCATGTTGTTTTCGTTATTACAATAACAATATTGAAAAGTTTTTGTTGTTGCAGGCCAGGTTTTTTCTCTCCATTCTGTGAGAGCTCTGGTTGTCAGGTTCCATTTACAGAACTGTGGTACTTGTACACACACAAATCCTCCCTAACCCTCATTGTATTACCACCGATACCTTTCCTTCCTCATACCCTATATTTTACCTTCTCCCTTTCCCTGTCCTCCTCCCCCCTGTACATTAGATATAGATAGGTAGCCTAGATTTTTTATATATAGATAGATATAGATATAGATATATTAAAAAAATATGACATATAGATTAGATTAGAATAGTTATATAGATAATTGATAATAGATAGTTTTCCTTTTCCCTTTCCCTGTCTCCCTTAGATTTAGATAGATATTAGTTGTGCACGGGAATCGATACCAGTACCAAAAATAAAATCTTTGTTTGAAATGGTACCAATATAAATATCGATAGATACCGATACCAATAATGAAAACGATGATAAATGATAATAACAAAAACAACATTGTCATTAATAACGATAAGGATAATTATTAACAATAATGATATTTTTTGAATAATGAAAAGGAAAAATAAAAACTACATGGGGGCCTGGTGCACAGCCCTACTCTAGAGTCACATGAGGCTCTTTGATCTCATTGTGGTAAATGGATGTGGCTCTCGGGATTAGTAAACTTTGCCAACCCCTGCCGTATTACATATGTCTAGAGCGGAAATGACAATTTGTGACGAAAACAACCTATTTGCCACTTTCCTCGTGATGTAGAAACTTTCCTAGTTTTTACCACATTCATTTGTTCCCGTTTGGGAATGCCCATTGGTATTTTTTGGTATTTTGGTTCATGCTGGTAAGTTTGACATGTTGGCAAGAGAAAGAGGAGGTCAGTATACACAGACCAAACTGGGCAGGCTCACCTACCTTCTCCTCAGCATTCCCTGTCTCGGAAAAAAGAACGTAGTTGTGAAAAAAGCAGGAGCTGAGAGAGCCACAACACCAGAATGCAAACATACCCCAAAATGATGGATGATACTGAAAAAGTATGGTAAATTTGGGGGAAATGATGGAAGGTACCAAATGTAATGGTAAATACCAGTATCAAACATTATGGAAGTTGCTTAAAAATAGCCCCTTGCAATCCCAAAAGCAACAGAATCATGAAATGTGTTCCATTTTACTCAAAAAAATTCAAATGGCTATTTGGCAGTGTTACCGACATGACAGGATGTAGCTTTTCCCATCAACGTGGGAACAGCTGGTTTTGATTCAGCACCCCGTACACCCTGTGTTCTTCACATTTGCGACCAATAAAGTGGTGTATTGAATTTACGATTGTGCTCCTCTGTTTATAAAGCTCAGTTATCTTTGAGGCCTGCTCCTTGAGTCTTGTCCTGATGAATATCTGCACTCTAGCACCACCGACTGTTTAGAAATCACACTATCATATCGGAAATCATTTCGCTACTGGGCGCTACGTGTTAAGAACGTATAAGAACATAAGTCGTGCCATTCTGGGTCAGATCAATGGTCCATCGAGCCCAGCATCCTGTCTCCAACAGTGGGCAGTCTGTCTCGTAGGAGAAGCACCCAACAAATCACAAATTTGGGCAATCCCTGTTGTTCCAAACCCCAAGAGGTTTCATCCCCAAAATTTACTTGGCTAATAGCCATTATTGGCCATATCCACCAAGAACTTATCCAGTCCCTTTTTAAAACTATCTAAACTGCCGACCGTAACAACTTCCTCTGGCAGTAAATTCCACGAGTTAATTGTGCGCTGAGTGAAAAAAATACTTTCTCTTTATTTGTTTTTAAATCTGCTGGCAGTTAATTTAATGGAGTGTCCTCTTGTTCTAGTATTGTTAGAGAGGGTAAATAACCGCTCCCTATGTACGTGTTCCACACCGCTCGTGATTTTATAAACTTCTGTCCTATCCCCTCTCAGGCTGCTTGCCAACATTACGGGAGTGGGGATGGGGAACTTCCTTTAGCAAAACTAACGAGAGGGAGTTCACGTGAGTCCCCAATCATGAGCATGGGGATTCTATACTTGTTTTCCCTTTCTCCCATTAAAATCAATAACGTGATTCAGGGCGTTATTGATTTTAATGGGAGAAGGGGGAAATAATGATAGAATCCCCATGCTCATGATCAGGGCCTCATATGACCTCCCTCTCATTAGTTTTGCTATCAGAAGTTTTCCCCTGCCCTCCTGTAATGTCAGCAAGCAGCCTTAGTCATCTTTTCTCCAAGCTGAAGAGCCCCAACCTATCAAGCCTCTCTTCATACGGGAGTTGTCCCACACCCTTGGTCATGCTGTGGTGCGTCCTATACTCTGTAATGCATTTTTTCTGATGTCCATTTCGGTCCTTCCCCTTCTTACTTTTAAGAAGCACCTCGAGATGCTTTTATGGGAGGGGTGCTTTAAAAAATGTCATGGCTGTTTTTTCCCCCACCAAGTTCCTCTATTATTTATTTATAACTCAATAATTATAATATATAATTGTTTATTATTTTAATGGTGTATCTTAATTGTATTTATATACTTGTATTTTTATGTTGGTTTAGCACCTGGGGGCTCTGGAAGAAAGGTTGTTTATAAATCTTTAGTGTGATTTTATTATTTGCCACATTAAAGCAGTGCCTGATTTCCAGAGTGCAAGACCTTTTATGCAGAATTCTCAGCGAGCAGTCTCTTGCCTTCAAATGGAGTAGGAACCAGCTGGATTACCCTGAGGGATGGTAACATTAGTGGTAGGGAACACACAAAGCAGTATTTTTAAAATGTAACTAGGTCTCGAAGGGTGCTTTCAAATGTCATGGTTTTGCTGTGTGCTGTTCATTATTTTAAAGTATTTATATAGTGTCAGCAGTGTACTTGGCATTGACCAATCATTAATTAGAGACTGATCCTTGCCCCAAGGGGCTTACAACCTAGGGTTAAGGGTGTATCTCTATAGGGAAGGTGGTGCAGCTGTACAACGGCTTGCAAGCCTGGGGGGCTCACACTCCCTAGGGCAACTGTGTCCCCTACTGCTGGTGGGGAGGGGCAAGAGGCCCCATTCCATCTTCTGGACCAAGGTCTGTTCTAACCTAGCTTCACCCTTGCCTAGGATGGGCAAGAGAGGGCAGCAAGGGAGTGGGGAACACGGGCAGAGACGGGGATACTTTCATGAAGTTGAGAAGTTGCAGGGGCGTGTGCTTACCTTGATGATTTTATTTATTTATTTACACAACATTTTATATTATTATTATTATTATAAGCTTTTATATAGCGCCAGCAATGTACCTGGCGCTTTACAGAGAATAAGATAGACATCCAACCCCTTTCTGCCTAATGGCGGCTCAGGGTGGCTTACAATTTCCATAAAAGATAAAATACAATAAAAACATAAATAAAACCAACAATCAAAGCAATAAATAGGTATCCCATAGTATATCTCCTCCCTCACTAATTACCCTACTCACTCCCAGCCACTCCCTCTCCCTCACCAAATGCCCGGCAAAACAACCAGGTCTTACACCGTCTACGGAAGGAGGAAAGATCTGGGGACAGGCGAACCTCCACTGGGAGGGAGTTCCAAAGCTTTGGAGAGGCCACTGAGAACACCCGCGATCAGAGGAGAAGGGACGTTGAATGATTAGTCAGAGTAAGCAGCAGTGAGCAGCAGCCACTGGTGGGGATGGGAGGAGAAGGTAGGGAAAACATCCCATACAAGATGGGAAGTTTCCCACAGAATTGCTGGGAAATTCTGCATGCTTCTACCACACGTTAACCTTATGGTACATGTGCTGAAAAGACTCCCCACCCCCCGATCCTCCCCCTGGACCATAATACATCATCGCAACAACTCTGTGGAAAGCTTCCCTCTGAGGGTTGATATGCTGTGTTATATGCAGCATTTGAAGCTGCAAAATCTGGATTTCTGAAAGCCACCAATGGGTATTTTCAGATGTTACAAGATCACGTTCAACCACGGTGAATCCCCACATGGTGATCGTGATCCCGTAACGTCTGTTGGGGGGAACGGAAGCTCCCCGCCAGATGTTCACCCCCTTGAATCACGGAGGGGAATCGCATTCAACATGCAAATGGACCATCTCCGTTTGCGTGTTGAATCTGATTTCCCCCCCCCCCCCCATGATCAAGGGGACCATAATGTCTGTCCCCCTACCACGGCCCGGAATCAGCGGCGGGATTCCGGGCCATGGTCAATGCGGGCGGGCACTGCGGCTGTATTGGCCGCGACGCCCACCCATCTCTCAAGAGGGCGGGCGACCTAGGGAGCGTGGGGGGGGCGGGGCCGTGCAGCTGCACATTGTGCCGCGCGGCCCTGTCCCCCCCCCGGAATCCCCACTGGGAGCAGCCAACACGTCTGTTGACTGTTACGTGTTGGCCCCGGCGGGGAATCAGTAGGGCGTTTCCGTCACGTCTGAAAATACCCAATGTCTTTATGGTTCCACGGTGGAGCTGAGACGGGAACCAGATATTATAATAATATAAATTTTATCGCGAAGCTACAAGCTATTGCAAGAGAACAAAAAACAAAAACAAAACAATACAAATAACTGAAAAGCCTAAAATTAAAACAGATAAGAGAACCCAATTACACCAATAATAAATTGTACATATAAACCATACTCCCAGACTGCCTGACCCTGTTACCAAATATACAGGTCACACTAATTATATAATCTCCTTTAATATTAATTTTGTTCCAATGCCTGCTCACAGAGCTGCCTTTTAAAAATACTAGTCTATAGGAATTTAGCAACAACACTGGAAATGTTTGCGACATTATCAGCTAGTAACAAAGACACATAAAACTCTCTAAACCTTCCTGGATAGTTACAAATAACAGGGTCTAACCACCGGTTCTGAGCTTTCTCATAACTGTTCACATATCCAATAATACATGGGATATTGTCTCAATTTCATTTCCATTACATATACATAAACGCTGTGCCAAGGGTACCCCCTCAAAGCGTCCTGACAATAATGCTGAAGGAAGTGCATTAAATCTGGCATAAGTCAGCACCCTCCTTTCATCCAAACAGTTCAGGGTTTCCAAGTAGGGCATCGGTTTAATCGCCTGATTAATAAGCAATGAATAGTGGGGTGATCTAATACCAGCTATATGCCCTTGATGCTCGACATTCAATACCCTTTGCTTCAGCAGGCTCCTAGCAGCCTTGTATCCCAAAAGGAGAATGGCCTCCACTGCAAAGCCTAACCTACACACTTTAGGATCCACTTTAGATCCCCATGACAGAATACCGTTCTCTTGGAATGCTGATTGAACCAAAGGTGGAGTAATCTGAAAGAGGCATTTCCGCCAATATGGGATTATTCCAGTCCACATTCTAGCTGCCACCGTAGTTATCCCACACTTCTCTCTCAAGATATTATTTGAAATGCAACAAGGCACTGCAAGCAGCTTCCTGAGAAATTTTGACTGAACTGGTTCTAATTTCAGCAGTTTATCAATAGCCCATACTGACGCCCCATATACAAGTTGAGAGATACTTTTGACTTCAAAAACTCTCAAGGCTGGTGTCACGAGATAGCCCCCTCTAGACCTAAAGAACTTTACTACAGCTGATGCCAACTGATTAGCTTTCTTCAAAGCTGCCTGTACTTGCATCGACCAAGCCCCAGTCTCCTGGAACAAGATACCCAAGTATTTATGAAACTTAACTTGATTCAAATCATGATCGTCAATCCTCCAGCGATACACACTTCTACAGTTTAAGAAACCAGTACCTTAGTTTTCGCATAGTTAATAACCAGCTGGTTAAGGCTACAATACTCTGAAAATGCTTTAAGCTGCCTATGAAGCCCTACTTGAGTAGTAGAAAGAAGGGCAGTGTCATCAGCATAAAGCAGGCACGCAACAGGGCGATCCCCCACCTTAAACTGATGGTTTATAGCCGAATTTTAAAAAGCTGGTGTATCATTCAAAAACAAATTTAAAAGTATAGGGGCTAGGATACAGCCCTGTCAAACACCACTTTCAGTCCTAACTTCATCTGACAATGAGCCCTCTAAATCCATTCTTACTCTTAGAGATTAATTTGAATACAACGAACGAATCAAATTTAAGCCTCCGGTCCACTGATAATGCCTCCGGCTTACTCCACAATAATTCTTTCGGAATTAGATCAAAGGCAGATCTAAGGTGAACAAAGGCCACAAGCAGACCCCTTTTAATGGATGAATATTTATCAGTCAAATTAGATATGACCATGCAATGATCTTTTGTTGCACAGCCAACTCTCAATCCATTTTGTTCTCTTGGGATCACCTTCCTGTTGTTGGCCCATGTTATTAGTTTGACATACAGATGCGGTACTCCACACGTGAGGCCCCGGGGGGAAGATGAAAACTCCCTCAGCACCACACGCTGGGTTCTCCCGGCCAGGAAAGAGCGGAACCATTCAAGAACAGTTCTGCCAATCCCTGCCCGGTCCTGCAGCCGAGTCACCAACAACTCATGATCAACGGTATCAAATGCAGCCAAGAGATCTAACAGGATCAACAGGGTCGAACAGCCCCGGTCCAACTCACGGGAGAGGTTGTCGGCCAAGGCCACAAGCGCAGTCTCCGTGCCATAACCTGGACGAAAGCCTGACTCCGAGGGATCGAGAAAGTTAACCCGGTCCAAATGCCCCTGGAGCTGCTGAGCCACCACCTGTTCAATAACCTTCCCTAAAAAGGGAAGGTTAGAGACTGGCTGATAACTGGCAAGGGCGTCAATGTCCAAAGATGGTTTCTTGAGCAGGGGGCGCACCACCGCCTCCTTGAGACATCCCGGCACCCTGGCCTCCCCGAGGGAGGCGTTGATTGTCCCAGTCAGCAATGGCCCCAATGTCTCCCGGCTAGCTTGCAGATGGGCATGAATCTAATTCACAATAGGTGGCTCGAACAGACCCATGAGCATCCCCTGCATCTGAGGGCGACACCACCTAGAACTCATCCCACACAACAGGACAAGAAGGGGCTTCTACTGCCTCTGACCTGTTCTCTGCTAAAAAAAGTCACATCAAAACTGTGGTTAATTTAAGTGATTTTATCCAAAAAAGTCCGCAAACAAATCACAGCAAGCATTTGATGGTTCTACGACCATGCCGGACTGACCAGCCCCCTCACCACCCAGAACAGCTCAGTCGGGCGGGACTAAGCAGATGCAATGAAGGCAGCAAAGAAAACTTTCTTTGCTGTCCGCACCGCAATAGTATAGGTACGTAACCAGACTATGCCACAAACGGTCAATTTCAGTATGCAAATGATGTCACCATTGCGCTAACTGCCGCCCTTCCTGCTTCATCTACTGCAGCTCCCCAGTATACCACAGGGAGCTGTGTTGTCAGAAATTTGGGAGCAGACGCCTGGGAGCCACGCAGTTGATGGCCTCCGTTAGCACGATATTCCGCCTGGACATGAGGTCATTGAGTGAGCGGCCATCGAGGTCAGAGAAAACATCCCCTAGAGCTCTCCAGAACCTTTCAAGTTCCATAAGCCTTTGGGGGCAATCCAACCTATTTTATTTTATTTATTTATTTATTTATTTGTATTTATTAGCCGTCCCCTCATGCCTAGGGCATCTCGGGGCGGCTTACAAGACCAGAAACATAACAATAAAATTCAATAAAAACCATTTAAAACCCCAACAATTCCAATTTAACCCCAACTAACCCAGCCTCCCACCCTCCTCTCCAAAGGCCTGGGTGAGCAGCCAGGTCTTGCAGGCCCGGNAAAAGGAAAAATAAAAACTACATGGGGGCCTGGTGCACAGCCCTACTCTAGAGTCACATGAGGCTCTTTGATCTCATTGTGGTAAATGGATGTGGCTCTCGGGATTAGTAAACTTTGCCAACCCCTGCCGTATTACATATGTCTAGAGCGGAAATGACAATTTGTGACGAAAACAACCTATTTGCCACTTTCCTCGTGATGTAGAAACTTTCCTAGTTTTTACCACATTCATTTGTTCCCGTTTGGGAATGCCCATTGGTATTTTTTGGTATTTTGGTTCATGCTGGTAAGTTTGACATGTTGGCAAGAGAAAGAGGAGGTCAGTATACACAGACCAAACTGGGCAGGCTCACCTACCTTCTCCTCAACATTCCCTGTCTCGGAAAAAAGAACGTAGTTGTGAAAAAAGCAGGAGCTGAGAGAGCCACAACACCAGAATGCAAACATACCCCAAAATGATGGATGATACTGAAAAAGTATGGTAAATTTGGGGGAAATGATGGAAGGTACCAAATGTAATGGTAAATACCAGTATCAAACATTATGGAAGTTGCTTAAAAATAGCCCCTTGCAATCCCAAAAGCAACAGAATCATGAAATGTGTTCCATTTTACTCAAAAAAATTCAAATGGCTATTTGGCAGTGTTACCGACAAGACAGGATGTAGCTTTTCCCATCAACGTGGGAACAGCTGGTTTTGATTCAGCACCCCGTACACCCTGTGTTCTTCACATTTGCGACCAATAAAGTGGTGTATTGAATTTACGATTGTGCTCCTCTGTTTATAAAGCTCAGTTATCTTTGAGACCTGCTCCTTGAGTCTTGTCCTGATGAATATCTGCACTCTAGCACCACCGACTGTTTAGAAATCACACTATCGTATCGGAAATCATTTCGCTACTGGGCGCTACGTGTTAAGAACGTATAAGAACATAAGTCGTGCCATTCTGGGTCAGATCAATGGTCCATCGAGCCCAGCATCCTGTCTCCAACAGTGGGCAGTCTGTCTCGTAGGAGAAGCACCCAACAAATCACAAATTTGGGCAATCCCTGTTGTTCCAAACCCCAAGAGGTTTCATCCCCAAAATTTACTTGGCTAATAGCCATTATTGGCCATATCCACCAAGAACTTATCCAGTCCCTTTTTAAAACTATCTAAACTGCAGACCGTAACAACTTCCTCTGGCAGTAAATTCCACGAGTTAATTGTGCGCTGAGTGAAAAAAATACTTTCTCTTTATTTGTTTTTAAATCTGCTGGCAGTTAATTTAATGGAGTGTCCTCTTGTTCTAGTATTGTTAGAGAGGGTAAATAACCGCTCCCTATGTACGTGTTCCACACCGCTCGTGATTTTATAAACTTCTGTCCTATCCCCTCTCAGGCTGCTTGCCAACATTACGGGAGTGGGGATGGGGAACTTCCTTTAGCAAAACTAACGAGAGGGAGTTCACGTGAGTCCCCAATCATGAGCATGGGGATTCTATACTTGTTTTCCCTTTCTCCCATTAAAATCAATAACGTGATTCAGGGCTGGATTTTGGCGTCGCGTTATTGATTTTAATGGGAGAAGGGGGAAATAATGATAGAATCCCCATGCTCATGATCAGGGCCTCGTATGACCTCCCTCTCATTAGTTTTGCTATCAGAAGTTTTCCCCTGCCCTCCTGTAATGTCAGCAAGCAGCCTTAGTCATCTTTTCTCCAAGCTGAAGAGCCCCAACCTATCAAGCCTCTCTTCATACGGGAGTTGTCCCACAACCTTGGTCATGCTGTGGTGCGTCCTATACTCTGTAATGCATTTTTTCTGATGTCCATTTCGGTCCTTCCCCTTCTTACTTTTAAGAAGCACCTCGAGATGCTTTTATGGGAGGGGTGCTTTAAAAAATGTCATGGCTGTTTTTTCCCCCACCAAGTTCCTCTATTATTTATTTATAACTCAATAATTATAATATATAATTGTTTATTATTTTAATGGTGTATCTTAATTGTATTTATATACTTGTATTTTTATGTTGGTTTAGCACCTGGGGGCTCTGGAAGAAAGGTTGTTTATAAATCTTTAGTGTGATTTTATTATTTGCCACATTAAAGCAGTGCCTGATTTCCAGAGTGCAAGACCTTTTATGCAGAATTCTCAGCGAGCAGTCTCTTGCCTTCAAATGGAGTAGGAACCAGCTGGATTACCCTGAGGGATGGTAACATTAGTGGTAGGGAACACACAAAGCAGTATTTTTAAAATGTAACTAGGTCTCGAAGGGTGCTTTCAAATGTCATGGTTTTGCTGTGTGCTGTTCATTATTTTAAAGTATTTATATAGTGTCAGCAGTGTACTTGGCATTGACCAATCATTAATTAGAGACTGATCCTTGCCCCAAGGGGCTTACAACCTAGGGTTAAGGGTGTATCTCTATAGGGAAGGTGGTGCAGCTGTACAACGGCTTGCAAGCCTGGGGGGCTCACACTCCCTAGGGCAACTGTGTCCCCTACTGCTGGTGGGGAGGGGCAAGAGGCCCCATTCCATCTTCTGGACCAAGGTCTGTTCTAACCTAGCTTCACCCTTGCCTAGGATGGGCAAGAGAGGGCAGCAAGGGAGTGGGGAACACGGGCAGAGACGGGGATACTTTCATGAAGTTGAGAAGTTGCAGGGGCGTGTGCTTACCTTGATGATTTTATTTATTTATTTACACAACATTTTATATTATTATTATTATTATAAGCTTTTATATAGCGCCAGCAATGTACCTGGCGCTTTACAGAGAATAAGATAGACATCCAACCCCTTTCTGCCTAATGGCGGCTCAGGGTGGCTTACAATTTCCATAAAAGATAAAATACAATAAAAACATAAATAAAACCAACAATCAAAGCAATAAATAGGTATCCCATAGTATATCTCCTCCCTCACTAATTACCCTACTCACTCCCAGCCACTCCCTCTCCCTCACCAAATGCCCGGCAAAACAACCAGGTCTTACACCGTCTACGGAAGGAGGAAAGATCTGGGGACAGGCGAACCTCCACTGGGAGGGAGTTCCAAAGCTTTGGAGAGGCCACTGAGAACACCCGCGATCAGAGGAGAAGGGACGTTGAATGATTAGTCAGAGTAAGCAGCAGTGAGCAGCAGCCACTGGTGGGGATGGGAGGAGAAGGTAGGGAAAACATCCCATACAAGATGGGAAGTTTCCCACAGAATTGCTGGGAAATTCTGCATGCTTCTACCACACGTTAACCTTATGGTACATGTGCTGAAAAGACTCCCCACCCCCCGATCCTCCCCCTGGACCATAATACATCATCGCAACAACTCTGTGGAAAGCTTCCCTCTGAGGGTTGATATGCTGTGTTATATGCAGCATTTGAAGCTGCAAAATCTGGATTTCTGAAAGCCACCAATGGGTATTTTCAGATGTTACAAGATCACGTTCAACCACGGTGAATCCCCACATGGTGATCGTGATCCCGTAACGTCTGTTGGGGGGAACGGAAGCTCCCCGCCAGATGTTCACCCCCTTGAATCACGGAGGGGAATCGCATTCAACATGCAAATGGACCATCTCCGTTTGCGTGTTGAATCTGATTTCCCCCCCCCCCCCCATGATCAAGGGGACCATAATGTCTGTCCCCCTACCACGGCCCGGAATCAGCGGCGGGATTCCGGGCCATGGTCAATGCGGGCGGGCACTGCGGCTGTATTGGCCGCGACGCCCACCCATCTCTCAAGAGGGCGGGCGACCTAGGGAGCGTGGGGGGGGCGGGGCCGTGCAGCTGCACATTGTGCCGCGCGGCCCTGTCCCCCCCCCGGAATCCCCACTGGGAGCAGCCAACACGTCTGTTGACTGTTACGTGTTGGCCCCGGCGGGGAATCAGTAGGGCGTTTCCGTCACGTCTGAAAATACCCAATGTCTTTATGGTTCCACGGTGGAGCTGAGACGGGAACCAGATATTATAATAATATAAATTTTATCGCGAAGCTACAAGCTATTGCAAGAGAACAAAAAACAAAAACAAAACAATACAAATAACTGAAAAGCCTAAAATTAAAACAGATAAGAGAACCCAATTACACCAATAATAAATTGTACATATAAACCATACTCCCAGACTGCCTGACCCTGTTACCAAATATACAGGTCACACTAATTATATAATCTCCTTTAATATTAATTTTGTTCCAATGCCTGCTCACAGAGCTGCCTTTTAAAAATACTAGTCTATAGGAATTTAGCAACAACACTGGAAATGTTTGCGACATTATCAGCTAGTAACAAAGACACATAAAACTCTCTAAACCTTCCTGGATAGTTACAAATAACAGGGTCTAACCACCGGTTCTGAGCTTTCTCATAACTGTTCACATATCCAATAATACATGTGATATACTGTCTCAATTTCATTTCCATTACATATACATAAACGCTGTGCCAAGGGTACCCCCTCAAAGCGTCCTGACAATAATGCTGAAGGAAGTGCATTAAATCTGGCATAAGTCAGCACCCTCCTTTCATCCAAACAGTTCAGGGTTTCCAAGTAGGGCATCGGTTTAATCGCCTGATTAATAAGCAATGAATAGTGGGGTGATCTAATACCAGCTATATGCCCTTGATGCTCGACATTCAATACCCTTTGCTTCAGCAGGCTCCTAGCAGCCTTGTATCCCAAAAGGAGAATGGCCTCCACTGCAAAGCCTAACCTACACACTTTAGGATCCACTTTAGATCCCCATGACAGAATACCGTTCTCTTGGAATGCTGATTGAACCAAAGGTGGAGTAATCTGAAAGAGGCATTTCCGCCAATATGGGATTATTCCAGTCCACATTCTAGCTGCCACCGTAGTTATCCCACACTTCTCTCTCAAGATATTATTTGAAATGCAACAAGGCACTGCAAGCAGCTTCCTGAGAAATTTTGACTGAACTGGTTCTAATTTCAGCAGTTTATCAATAGCCCATACTGACGCCCCATATACAAGTTGAGAGATACTTTTGACTTCAAAAACTCTCAAGGCTGGTGTCACGAGATAGCCCCCTCTAGACCTAAAGAACTTTACTACAGCTGATGCCAACTGATTAGCTTTCTTCAAAGCTGCCTGTACTTGCATCGACCAAGCCCCAGTCTCCTGGAACAAGATACCCAAGTATTTATGAAACTTAACTTGATTCAAATCATGATCGTCAATCCTCCAGCGATACACACTTCTACAGTTTAAGAAACCAGTACCTTAGTTTTCTCATAGTTAATAACCAGCTGGTTAAGGCTACAATACTCTGAAAATGCTTTAAGCTGCCTATGAAGCCCTACTTGAGTAGNCTCCAGAGCCCCCCCCATCCCATCTTCCCTTATCTCACCCATATCCATTCCTCCTCTCCTCCCTCCCCCTTTTAGCCCCATTTTCTAACCGGCTCTCCTGCTGCCACCAGGGGCCGGTATCAAATCCATTACCACCCCCCTCCACCCGACCTCCCCCTGCCCCAGAACGTTGGGCGAGATCCCCCATCTGCTGCCACCAGGTGGGTCACCACCCCCCACCATGTGGTCCCGGGTGCTTTTGATCTTGTAAAGCATCCTTTTGACCTTCTTTTATATTTGTCAAAATCTTTAGCTGTGCAAAAATAAAATGTAAAGTTTTGGAAATAAAAAATGACTGTTCAGTCAATAAATCCAAATATGGTTTGGAACCTTTTAAGAAACCCCCCTCTAAAGGGTGGGGTCCAACAATTGTAAAGACCTATTATCATTTATATTCCCTGTATTCTTGGTTTTATCCCTTTTTCGAGGCATCTCTTAAATCTGCCATCAACCCTTCCTGCAGCTTTTTCCCAAGGGAAGAAGGGGTTCCTTTTACGTCCAGATTCAAAATAGAAAAAGAGTTTGAAAGTGAAATAGAAGAATCCAAGGTCTCGGCACCCAAATTCGCACTCTTCCTTCTCTTCGTGCTGGCTAGATATTCATCAAGTTTCCTTTGTGAGGAGAAATCACCTCCCACAGCTCTTTTCATTTTTATAGGCATAGGGCATCAGATTCACAAATACAGTAACACAATAACGATCTTAAATCCTAGTTATATAATAACAAACCTAACCCCTAATTATATTTATTTATTTATTTATTCATTTATTATACAATTTTATACTCTGCCCCTTCTGGAAAGCAGCTCGGGGCGGGTTACAATTTAAAACAAAAATATAAAACATATAAAGTACAAATATAAAACCACTTTAGGGGGAAGTCATAAAAATATAAACATAAAACAACGCCCCCCAGCCCTCAACTCCCCCCCCCCATCCCATTCCTCCCTCACCCGTCCCCTCCACCAAATGCCTGGCAGAAGAGCCAGGCTTTCCAACCCCAAGAAAAGTCAGCAGGTCTGGGGTAGTGAGACCGTCCCGCAGATAGGTCAGGCCAAGGCCGTGTTGGGTTTTAAAGGCGAGAACCAACACCTTGAATTGGGCCCAGAACAAAATAGGCATCCAGTGCAGAGAACGAAACACTGGTATAAAGTGCTCCCAGCGACCTGACCCCATAAGGAGCTGGGCCGCCTCATTCTGCACCAGTTGCAGCCTCTGGACCATCACCAGGGGTAGCCCCATGTAGAGTGCGTTGCAGTAGTCCAGCCTCGAGGTAACAAAAGCATGAATGACCAGGTCAGAGTTGGAGACATAAGGCCAAGCCGCTGAACCAGATGTAACTGGCGGGAAGCCCCCTTCGCCATCGTCTCCAGCTGGCTATCCAAGCAGAGCTGGGAATCCAGGAACACCCCTAAACTCCACACCTGGGAAACCAGTGGGGGACAAACCCCGTCAATGATGGGGGAAAGTCACACCCGCCGCTCTCCCCACCAACATTACCTCCATCTTGTCAGGATTCAGCTTCAGCCAACTCTGCCTCATCCAGTCCCCCACAGCCATCAATCAGTTGAAAAGCACAGAGACTGCTGGACCTGGGTCCAATGAAAATGAGGTACAGCTGAGTGTCATCAACATATTGATGACAACTCACTCCGAACTGCCTCACAACCTCACCTAATGGCTGCATGTACATGTTAAACAAGAGCGGGGGCAGAATAGAACCTGGTGGGACACCACATGAGAGGTCACGGGGGGAAGATGACATCCCCCAGCACCACTTGTTGGGTCCTACCGGCTAGGTAGGAACGGAACCATTGTAGAACCGTCTCACCTAATCCGGCCCGGTCCCTCAAGCGAGTTACCAACAGCCCATGATCAACCGTGTCAAAAGCAGCCGAGAGATCTAATAGGACCAGTAAGGTCGAATGTCCCTGGTCCATCTCCTGGCACATGTCGTTGACCAAGGCCACAAGCGCAGTCTCAGTGCCATACCCTGGGCGGAATGTATCTAGGAAGCTGAGGCCATCTAGATGCCCCTGGAGCTGCTGAGCCACCACCTCTTCAATAACCTTCCCTAAAAAGGGAAGGTTAGAGAAAGACCGATAGCTGCCAAGCGAATCAACATCAAGTGATGGTTTCTTGACCAGAGGCTGGACCACTTAGAGGATAAATTTTACCTTCCCCTGCTCAAGAGGAATCTAGTCAGGGCATAACCCCTGACATAAAGTAAAACCAATCAATCCCACCAATGTGCAACTAACTGACCTTTGCCCCATGACAAAAACCGGGCTAGAGGAAGGAAAATCTTCCCCTTCCTAGGATGGACCTTGACGATGCTTGGCCTCAAACAATTAAGAAAAAGCCTTCCCCCTTCTCGGGGTATACCTTGACGAGGTTTGGCCCCTGTCAATGCCCTCCCATTCTCGGGGTATGCGTTGGCGGGAGTCAGATCCTTAAGGGAAGTAAAATATGCCTTTCCCCTTCTCTGGATACACCTTAACAAAACCTAGCTCCCAAAACAGTTTAGAAAGTGCCTTTCCCTTCCCAGACTGTACCTTGGCGAGACTTGGCCCCTGACTATGCCTTCCCCTTCTCGGGGTATACCTTAATGAGGTCTAGCCCCCTATAGACAAATAGGGAGTACCTTCCCCTTCACAGGGTAAATCCAGACAATACTTTACCCCAAGGGGAACCCCCCTTGGGCTGGCACCTTGTACCTTAACCAGCCTTATTCCCAGAGGCAACATAGTACATTCCAAAGGTTATCCAATAGGGCAAAAAAGGGAAAGTCCCTAGTTAACCCCAGCAAAAGCCATGGGTTCCGCTCGCGCGGTGCTCACAAGGGGCGCACACACCTATCGGCGCTGCTACAGACCAGTCCCCTTCTTATCGGTTGTCTCGGGGGCGTGGTCCAGCCCTGCTGCAGCTCCCAGGTGTCCAAAGCCCACTCAGAGGGCATAGCCAGGCAGGCAATACAGGTCCAAGACCACTGAAACAGGCAACAGCCCCTGCAGCAGGTCAAACAAATAAAACAAATAAATAGCTAACTGTCCCAGGGCCACTCTCCCCCTCCCAGAAGCCTTGGAACCAGATATATTATCCACGGGTAATACTTGCAATTTCGGCTGAGTAACAGACGAGTTGCCCAAGTGTCAACTGGGAACCTGATGATCAAGAAAATTGGGAATTATTGGTAATGGTTTAGTAATTGGTAAATCTGTATATCCGTACCAATAATTTCCAAATTTTATTTTAATATTTTGCTATTTTCCCTCCCAAAAATGCAATGAAAACTCCAAATATCGGGATGCGAACTCGAAAAATCAGTACTATAAGTCAGTATTCCAGGACCAGAAGTCAGAAAATCAGAACATCGGGTAACCCAAAATTCAATGGGTTTACCTGTCTTTGCCTTTTGTTTTTTTAATACTTTAATAGTGCTGAGTGGTTCACCTCCTGGAATAAAAATAAGATACAAATTAAGCCACTTTGAAGATGGGCTTGCAAAATTCAAAATCACTAATAACTTCTGAAAATCCTGATCAATTTTACCTGTAATTCTACTCGGAAACCAGCTGGTAGTCAGTAAAGATCCAGGAGGACTGATGCTGTGTATCTTTGCATTGCGCTGGGATGTGGAACCTTTCCCCTCCCGGTTGAAAGGTAAAGCAAGGTCTGAGGGGGGTGGGGATGCTCCTAGGAAGAGGATTGTCCAGATCGTGGATCTGTGCCCTGGATCCATCTCGTATCCTTGTGTGCAGGACCTCATTGATGGTCACTTAACCTGAGCTCGGTCTTTCAGTGCTTGGGGATAGGAACGGGGACCAGTTGCCAGACTGGAAAGGGGCCAAATAAAAAACAGCTGTCTTTCTTTCTGTCTTATGGGTTCATCTCGAACCGCAGTGAAAATTACTCACACATTGGCCTGTTAGATGCTGAACTAACAGGAACTTGAGACCTTAAATGGCATTTGAAATGCAGTGATTTATTGTCTGTTTAAAGACATCCCAAACCTTCATATGGTTCTTCAGGTGGCTGTACGTATACATCTTAGACACCATCGTGGAATGCTGTGAAAAAGCCTAATATACAGTGGTTTTTCTTCTTTCTTTCTTTTTTAAAAAAGGTTAAAGCAATGATAGCACTTTTTTTACCTAATAAGATAGCCATCGCCATTATTTACATAACAGAAGCTGTTTTAAGTCACCTGCTGAGTAAAGAATTGATTTTGAGGCTAACGTCCTGCTGGGTCCAGAAGGATCTGGCGATAGAGAAAACTGCTTAAATTACAGAAACTCCTATCTGAAATAATTCAGCATATAAATATATATTATAAAGCCAGCCTGCGGGACACATTCTTGAAGGGTCTAATGAAAATATCAGTCAGTTTCTACCGGGTTCATGGGGTGACTTTGAAATTAAAGGTTCCTTGTTAAAATGACAAATGGCTTGTGTGCCTGTGCGGTTGGAAGCTTTTATGGCTCACTGGGAAAATATAGTGTTGAAGATCAATTCTGTGTAACAGCGTAATATCGGGTGCAGCTACCCTGGACCAAGGGGGCACAGTTGGGCCAGGCCCTGCACTCTGAGGGAGTGCCCATTTGCAAGAGGCGTGAGTGTCGCTAAGGATTTTTCAGCGGGTAGGAGGCAGGGCCAGCACCCACAATCTGAAAATGTCCTAGTGACACTCAGCCCTACTTGCAAAGGTTCCTTCCAAACAGGAAGTTTTCAGCGGGTGGGGTGGAGTGCTGGCCCTGCCTCCACTCATTCTGACAGCTTCCTTCCTGGCGGGGTGCTGCTTCTCTGTGGCAGGGGTACATGGGAAACCGCCTTCATGAATGAGCCCTGCCCCTACCCGCTAGGCTCCTCCATCTTGTTCTTAGAAGGGCTTATAATAGGGACATGAGAGCCCACTACAGTCTTGCTACTCCACTGCCTAATATATTGGACAGGTGATGTGGTGGTTCTTGACTGGGATGGGATAAATATGGGTGTAATACAAGTGGAAATAATACACATCACCCTCAGGTTAATTTCCATCTATGGGAACCAAGGGAAATAAATACAGATAGGAAACGTTCAAGCCCATTGGCTAAATAAATAGGGCCTGCAGCCTTTTGTTATACAGTGAGGGTTTCCACCTCCCCACCAAGTAGAATCATGGAGAAGGCAGGACCGTGTCAGAGGGGGTGGGGAAAGGGGTTTTTCACGCCTCTTTCTGACATAGTCCCACCTCTTACGGAATGTTGTGATGTCATAACACTCCATAGAAGTTGTGGCCATTTGGAAAGGGGGCGGGGCAAAAGGTCTGTCTTGCTTCTCTCTGACATAGTCCCACCCCTTAAGGAGTATTGTGACATCACAACATTCCACGGGAATATGGAAATACGACGGGGAAAAGAAGCTCTTGAGGAAGCCATAATTTCTTCAGCCAAGGGCACCCACATGGTAACCTGGAGAACGCAGGGCTTCTGGTGCTGGTGGAGGCAACT
>QEPC01001301.1:2775654-2799413 GCA_003113815.1 Sphenodon punctatus
CCTAAATATCATCAAAAAGTAATAAGAAACAAAAATGTTATGGCCAGAAATATGTTTTTTAGTTTTTTCCTTTTATTTCAAAAACTAAATGTCATTTTCAGTTCCCGATTGCACCGAACTAAAGACCGAACCTATCCCGACCGAACCGAATCCTGAATCCGAACTCAAAGTTCGATCCGAACCACCGAATGGCCGAACATTCGAACCGACGAACCAAACCGAACGGGCGAACCGAACGGACGAAACGAACGCAGCCGAACCGAATGGCCGAACTCGAACCACGATCTGTTCGCCCATCCCTAGTCTGCACATCCTCAGAACTGGTTGCCCTTTTCCAAAATGGTGATGATACAGCCCCCTCCATCTTGGAAAAGGGCTGTGCGTGTTGACTCATTCTCATACATCTTGTCAAGAACCCAGTTCTTGATGAGATTTTCAAGATTACTGAGGACTTGTTGCAGCCCTAGTTTAAACCTATCTATATTACTGGACACACTGGGTCAGATGCGACTGGGCTGCCAAAGAAGCATTACGGCGGCCTGGGCTGGGTAAGGGGGCGGGGGCAACGCACAGACACGCATCTGTATGTCCCCATGCCATGTTGAGTGCAGTGCCCCTTCTCCCGTTTGACAAGCGGCCATGGCAGCCAATGACAGCCGCCATGTCACCCACTCACGCTGCATCTCCCAACCAGGTTGAGTGAAGCGGGCTATCAAATGTGACCTCCCCACCTCACAGCCCAGGCTAAAGTTCACCACGGTTGGGAGTCAGACCATGATAAAAGCGGACGACTGCTTTCTAATGTGACGCTGGCATCGGATTAATCCGCACTACAGTGAATTAATCTATGCCAATGTCAGTCTGAAAACACCCCTAGACATAACTTTGTTACCCCAGAATCGCACAGATCCATAGGGATCACACCACCACCCACCAGTGACATGAATCCACTTGGGTCATGACCCCACGGTTAAGGATCCTCTGACCTAGGCTAAGAAGCGATTTTGCCCCATTAAACTAGGGAGCTGTTAGACCCTCTATGGCTGGGTCTTGTGTTAGGTCGGCTGTCTCTGCCATTGACAATTTCAGCACTATCACAGAGGAGGAAGGGAGTTTTTTGAGGTAACTAGGTTCCCACCCTGTAGGACTCAGTGAGAGCAAGATGAGGTGCTTATGCTTAGAGAATGGAAGGTCCTTGAGGCAAAGACCCTTGTCATCTCTACTTATTGATAAAACTGCGTGGAACGCCGACGCTGGAAATAAAAATAATCTCGTCCTCCCTCTCTGCCTCCTACCAGTCTCTTCAGCTCACATCTTTAAATGTATCGCCCCCACTGCTCTGTGCTCTAGGCCTTCTGAGCCCCAAGTAGCCATCGCAGATGTGTGTCAGCAAGAGTTGTATTTGAAGCGGTGTGGCTCTCGATTTGAACTGTGAACGTAGCTAAGGCCAAACAATATTCAGCACAGTTTTGGAGACCGGGTGTTTATAAGGTTTCCTGGCAGTTTAGACCTTCTATGGCTGGGTCTTGTGTGTTTAGGACACAAGAACTGGTCCTCCAGGGGTGTCCTCCTTGAGGTCCCCTGAGTCTTCCAGGGGGCCACAATGGTGAGTGCATTCTTGGTGGCCGTGCCACGGCTGTGGAACTCCCTTCTGGTGGAGGCCCGATTGGCCCCAGATCTCCCCTCTTGTCAACGTAGTTGTAAGACCTGGCTGTTACCGCCAGGCATTTGATGAGGGGAAGATGGGTGGGGGGAGTGGGTTGCAGGGGGGTGGGAGGGATTTTTAATCCTTATTATGAGTTGGTTTTATATGCTTAAAATGTTTTATTTGTTGTAAGTCGCCCCGAGCTGCTGTGTCAGGAGGGGTGGGGTATCAAGATTTTTTAATAAATAAATAAATAAATAAGAAAGCACCTCACTGGGTTAGACTTAGCCATCATCCTATTCTGGTCTCCAGCAGAGAGATGGATTCTGGGGGAAATGTCCAAAAATAGGGTATATATCAGGGTGGGAACGTTTCCTTCGGGTTAAATCCGTACCAGCCCAAAGCTCCACAGGCCAAATTGCCCAACTGTGGTCTAGGTGGCCGTGCCAGGAGCACCTCAAAGGGTGCAGTCACATGAGCTGTGAGGGCCCGATCCCCGCGCAGACCTGTGGCGCAGCATGACCACCACACTGCAGGGCAAATGCGGAAAGCTGGGCAGATGGTCGCCGGGAAGCTGAGCGGCCCTACTGCTGCTGGAACCGCAGCCATGGCTGAGGCAGGTCGAGGCACCAGCCATACAAGCGGCCACTCGGCCCTACCCCACCTCTCCCAGACTGACTTTAATCCGACCCTGGGCTGTGACGTGGCCACGTGCGATGGGCGAAAGCGCCCCCCACTCAAGACCCCGAATCAGTGCTCACTGCATGGTGGGGCAAGAGCGGCCCAGGCACACAAGTTGCCTCTCCTTGGATATCCTTCCCCCAGTTGAGGAAAGGCTGCTTCACAATGCGTCCTCGTAATTTTTCTGAAGATGTCGCATAGCAGACAGCTGTTCCCTCCACCCCTGGGCAGGGGGAGTATCTGGCAGCTCCAGCCACACAATGCACTGCATTGCATGGCCCAGCTACCCTGCGTGAGGTAAGGCTACCCAAAGCATGGTAGCCTCCCTACTCTGTCTTGGGTGGTTTCACCCAATCTGGAGTTCTGCCCCTCACAGAACGTGGCATGCAAAGAGAACGCTGAGAACGCTCTGTAGGGATAGGCCTCCAGCCTAGAGCATCCTGCAGCGGGGACAAGCAGGACCACATCTGGCATGTGACATCCCTCCATTCTACCTCTCAAACCCCAGACTCTGAAATGTGGGACGACAGCTCTCAAAATGTGGGACATAATATGCATACAATTTGCTTAATGGGGCATTTATATACATTGTGGGTGCAATCCTGTGGCTGGCATAGGGCGTGAGCCAGAACGCGTGCGCTCAGGCATGCATGCGTGCACATGGCGTGAGGCAAAGATGCAGCCCGGACCGATGTGACCCCCGAGTCCCCCCCCCACACACCCCCCCAAGCCCACGTGGGCTGGGGGATGGAGCAGGAGCCATGCCGGCTTCATCCCCCGGGCCGCAGTGTGTCTGGGCTCGGGGGTTGCATTGGCCTGGGCTCCGCCTTTGCCCTGCACCGTTTTGCTGTTCACGCAGCACACATGCATGCCTGAGCATGCGCATTCAGAGGTTGCGGTGTGAGTAGGGGTTGGCGTAAGTGGCCCATAGGATTGAACCAATACGCGTATGTGTACGTAATGTGTGTGTGTACTATATAATATATATATAATGTGGTATGTGTACACACACACACACACACGCATATATATATATAATATAATATTGGCTAGCTAGCCTTGGACTTTTCAGACCACAGCATTCCTCTAACTATCACTTATCTCTGGGCACCATTTGAAACCCAGTGTGCTTACTGACGAAGGCGGAAGCCGAAACATCTAGCTCCAACTTCAGCATCCGCTTTTTATCTTTCCATCTACCTCTGTTTATCAATCTACGTCTACAAAAAATTATTATTAAATTATTGATTAACTGCATCCTCCTGGGATCCAGAGCTTCCTTGAGAGTTGTGCTGTTCAGTTGCTTTCCAAATGTATGTATGTGATATAGATAGATAGATAGATAGATAGATATATGGTTTTTTTCCAGTCCTGTGTCATAGTTACGCAATGAATTACTTTCAAATTGCATATTATTTAGTGCTAGCAATGTATTTGGTGCTTTACAGTCCTAAATGAACAGATGGGTCCCTGTCCCAGTGGACTTACAAACTAAGAGAGGCACTGGAGGGCAGATGAAGGGGAAAGGAAACCGAGGGAGAGACAGGGATACATCCACGAAGTTGTGAAATTGCAGGTGAACATGCTTCGCTTGGTTACAGGAAACTGTAAGAAAATCAGGGAGGAGACTGAGGGGATGCAGAGCTAGGGAAAGCCATATATGTATAATTTGAAAGCAGTCCTTTTTTTTTTTTTTTAATTCAATTCAATTTTAAAAATTATTTTAAACAAAATTTGAATTGAAGTTTTTTAAAATTAAAAGCTAGAAGACTCGCATATCCATATGGTAACAGTATGCCAGAGCCTTGTTGTCAATTACAGGGAAGCAGACTAGCAAAATCAAGTGGAACAAAGGAAGAAAATGTTCAATATATTCAAAGAGTTACATTTTTAATTTTCCATGAGCATCACCCATTATGGACAAAAGCCAATATTGGATCTTTTGCTAAGCTTTGCAATTGCATGTTCGCAGCGTTCCAGGCCTTCTTTGGGAAATCGGACGTCACTTGTGAAATTGAAGACGTTTTGGCGGAGAGTCGGGTGCAGAGAAACGTGCAAATGGCAACTATCCTCCAGCTCCTGAGAAACCGCTCTGTGCGCTGGCAGATCATTACCATCGTCATCACCATGGCCTGCTACCAGCTGTGTGGTCTCAATGCTGTAAGTGGTCGTTTTCAACAGCACCAGGGGTGACTGCTTAATAATCAATACTTGTGGTAAATGCTCTTACTTGGAAATCTTTATAATTTCCCCCTGGTATCCATAGTAGTATTCATCATGGTGGCGACAGCAGTGGTGGTAAGGTGGGCCATCTCATTCTGTACCAACTGCGGTGTCTGAACACACAGTGGGGGCAGCTTCATGTAAAACACATTGCAATGGTGTAGCCAAAGGATACAAAGACAAGGGTGACGGTGGCCAGATCTGACTCTGAAAGAATAACTGGGCTCACAACAAGATCAGTCAATAGCAAGACTTGTAAATTGGGAACTTCTGCTTTGGGGCACTGTATTTGATTTCTGGATACCGGGATTCTTCTTTTAAAACCCAAGTGACAATGCATTCCAGCCTCGAGACAGCAATGTCCAAAAGGCTGATGCTGGGGACAAATTCCTGGGTAGTCAAGTTACCAGAGTCAAGACTAGAAGAAGATCAGGTCCAAGTAGGGGCCTGTAGTTGGAAATCAGTCAAGGAGAAGAAGTAAGTGAGGCAAGGAAAGGTGGTCCTGGCTGTGAACAATGTGAGTCTTTGCTTGAATGCTGAGGAGGACTAAGGGCTGACCTCAACCCAGAACTATACATATAGCTGTCAGCCAATCAGGGACAGGGTCTTGTCAGCCAATCAGGACCCTGGGCCAGTGCCAGGGGCACCTAAGGGTTGGTGGATCTTCTGTTGTGCCCAAGCTCCTGTGATTGGAACTTCCTTGGTGGTCCTGAAGCAATGGCTCCACCCTGATGGCCTGGGTTATAGACTTGTAGGTACCAAGTTCTGACAATGGGTGTCTTTAGACATAGCGTCAGTGGGTGTCTGAATGTGTGTTTTGACCTTGATATGAACACCACTTTGGCTCTGTGTTCAACATGTGGCGCTGCTTAGACACAAAGCCCATCTTGAGGCGAATTGGTGTTTTGCTTGCCACCCGATCTCAGCACCCAAGCGCTGTCACCTTGTTCCCCGTGTTGTACCTGCTAACACGCCACGCGATATTATTAGACGCAACGTTGGCCACGTGTTCAGCCAAAACACACACATTGTCCTTGTGATGCAATGGTGTCCACATCACGTTTTAAACGGGTGGCCAAATTGGTGTTAGGATTGTTATGATTCTTACACACAACGGCCAAACACATGCTCAGGGGTTTTGACACCCGATCTTTATGTCTAAAGACGCCAAATGTATTGGTATGTGCGAGAGAGGTTTGCTGGATGCAGGATATTAGCGTTTAGACGTGCCATATTTCCGGTTGTGCATTCTTTAAGAGTGCCAGTGAAATACATCGAATTTCATTGGCGCTCTTAAAGAATGTGCGACTGGAAATACAACGCGTCTAAATGCTGCCCGCGGCACTTTTACAGGGCGCATGATTACAGATGTGAGCGGTGCCCACTTTTCTAAAAGCAGCCTTGGTATTCAGAATTACTTGTTTTTTACTGAATATTCTGGTATTTGACTTGGATTTGCAGCGTAACCAGTGAATTGGCCCAGTACTCGATATGGTATTCAGTACTTGGTAAATCCTCGATTGAGCAAAGGGGGGAAGGGACAAGAAAAGGGGTCAGGGGCAACAGGCAGGAAGGAGAGCCAGGGGCATATACCCCCTTATAGGGGCTTTTCCTGCCCCTGTATTAAGGGTACTCGGTACTTGGAAAATACTCGGTAAAATACCAAGTATTTCCCTGAGTATTTGGCTGTTCAGCCCTAATGCTCATCCTCTTGCTGTATCTAACCCTAACTAAATTGGCCACGATCAGACAAAAAAATCTGTGGTATGCCAGTAATGAAACCCCGATCTCCCAAGTCCCAGTCCTACGCTTCTAAAAACCAAGCTCGTATCTTCCTCCTCAAAAGATCCATTGTGATTATTCCCAGTCAAGAATGAATCACATGCAATTTCATCTCCCCCCCCCCCCGTATCGATATAAGAGTTAATTATATGTAACTGACAAACTCTTCAACACATGCTAGAAAGCAGTAAAAAAATAAATGAGAGGGGGAGAGGTTTTCTTAGATGTGTGGGGAAAGCAATGAAAGATGTGGCCTGATAGGTATTGTTTTCTCCCAACTGCAAGACTTTTCTGCGCTAATGACAGGCTTTTTTGTTCCTTGTTGTGGATACTTTGCTGAGAAATGAAATGGAATTATCTTGTCACTCGCTTTACTGTGCAATGTATCAACTCAATGTGAAAGCGAAATAAAACGACACCCACAGAAAGCGACACAGATTCTCCAAGTTCTGCACCCAAATTGTGGGGAAATCAAACCCAAGAGAAGCCAGGTAGATAATCAAAGCCGAAAGGAAAAGCTTTCCTTTTTTCAAGGGCCATACCCTGCAACAACTTATCCTGACCACCACTTTGGGCCTGATCCTGGAAAGATTTGCAGGGGTCTGTCACACCACCCTCAGTGCAAAATAAAAGTAGTGGTGAAATGAATAGGCGTGTTTGCAACTGTGGACATTGTCCATCTGAATAATATCTGCTGCTAAAATAGATATTCGCATTATGGTTAATGGGTTATCCAAACAGCTTGAAATTTAGGGACCAATCCAAGGTCCATGCTCATGGCGTGTGCGTACATCCTGTACATGGCACACACGTGATGCACGCTTGGTGCTTGCACGGACCTTGGATCGGGCCCATAAATACTTGAAGATATTTTGTGAACAAAGCAGGATGAATATCTGCTCTGTCAGATTCAGTTTGAAGCAGCCAAATCCTAGAGATTTAGATTTGCTTCACATACGTGTTTCAGCTCTAATTAAGTTAAAATCAGCTTCCATAGTGGTCAGCCCTCTTTCGTATAGTATCCCGATGCCTCGGAGGAAGCAAATATAAACCTCCCCCCACCACATTCATCTTACAGAGGGTGACCGCAGCTGGTATGAAGTACAACTCGCATGCATAAAAATCAAAATCTTGTTTTCCCTTAGTCTGTTTTTGGGAAGGAAAATGAACTGCTCTACCACCCACATGCGCTTTCCTTGAAGTAATATTATTTTCACTGTGTAAAAGTTGAAATGAGGAACATAGCCTTTGTGTTTCTTAATCTTTCCAGCACATTTTTAACGCCTTGATGCAACTGGGGAGGGAGAATATTTCTCTCCCAAGGGCCACTTTGAAAATGAGCATATGTTTCAAGGGCCACATAAAAGTTAGGGATGGAATTGAGGCATGTGCTAAGAGAGAGGAGGGTCCATATCAGTCCATCATGCCTTGCGTATGTACCCTCATCTCTGTTCCCTAACCCTGAGCTCAGTTTGGCCCCACACTAGGAATAAGGACACAGACACGAAGGATATTGGGTAAAAGCTGGCCACAGCTGTATTTATTGAATTCAATCTTAATTAACCTGTTAAGAAAAAAAACAGTTAACCAAATGTATCCATCCACTCTAATACCTTAAAGAGCAGTGGATGAGATCAAAGCCCAGTTAGCCTGAATTGAATTGAATTAGCCTGAATTGAACCAGTATTGAACCAGTATTAGCCAATTAATCTCATTTGTATTATTACCATGCCAATTAAATTGTTCCCAATTAAGGTGAGTGCCATATCAAATCATTATCCAATCCTAATTTTTCTTCACTCCCTGCTTTCAGTACCATAGAGTTCCCACATTTTGGATTGGAGATGCCAGTCCAGTCCCCGTCTCATGGACCGCATTGATCCATTTCCATAAAGGACAGATGTTGCTGATGCATATTTCGGGACCGCTTGGATCCTCCCCATACGGTCACAACTTCTTCCCTTCCTCCCTGGGATCATCTGGGGGGTGTCCATCCCCTAATTTACTTCCCAGGCTCCACCATGCCAGATGATCCTGATCATCCTCCACTGTACCCAGGCTATAAAGCCCTTACCAATTTACTGTATGGTACTGAAAACCACAGCAGCCGCGACAATTCAAGTAACTAATCCACCAATCGGCCCAGACTTCTTGAGAAGGAGAGCAGCACCGTGAGGAAGTCGAAAACCTTCTCAAGGGAAAATTCCTTCCTGGTTCCTCAATCAAATAGGCGACTGGATCAGATCCACGGTACCAGTCATAGGGCAGGGGGTGGGGTTCGTCCGCATGCTGCCAGCCTAATGAGAGCTGCGCAGCATGCTCCACTATCACATGGCCTCAAACCGGCCGATGCAGCACAACAGCGCTGAGACTACCCAATGCAAACTACATCCCCAGAGGGATGCAGTTTGCAAGCTGCAACCAGCCCGACCGCTCCCCAACCAGCAGAAAAGACTCACCCCCTCCACCACTGTGCCTTCTCCCCTGAATGAAATGGGGACAGAGGCCCCCCACAGCGCACAGGGGTGCTTAGCAGGGGAATTTTCTGTGTTTGGGGTAGGAACTGAATCCAGGAGTCAGATCCAGGAACTGGAAAGGGGTCACAGAGAAATTAGCTGTGGGGCACTGACGTAAGGTCCCACCTCACCATGGGTGAGTGTATGCAGGATTAGGCCCAGATCAGTCAAGTAGCCACTTTGGGGAACCAGCATATAGTTTATTTATACACACAGTCTTGTTCCAGGCCGGGCACCAGACCTCTGACCAGTCTCAACCAAGCATGAAGTCCATCACATCCTATTTAGCCTAGCCAGACACAGTCCATGACCACTGGCTAGCTACGATCAACTCACTCCCACTGTCAGGCTTCGTGTTCAGGTCCAGGTCTCCTTCCTTCAGGAACCCTCCCAGGCAGCCTCTCAGGAGATGTGTCCTCCATGATGGTCAAGAGCAGACTACCCCTACTTCCTGGGCTGGCTCTGTTTTATTCCTGGAGCCACACCCCAAACGTAGTCACTTCCTGTGGTGGCCATTTTAGGAGTTCTTCATGGCAGGCACCATCTTGTGGCACAGCCCTGCCAAAGGCACATTTGGCCTCTGAGCCTGAGGTTCCTCACCTCTGACGTACAAGCATCCCACTCATTTTATCACACAGATAGCTAGTTGGTTTTCAGTGGGGCCGTTGCTATGAGTATAGCAATCAGGAGTTGACCGCAAACAAACTTGATCACACAAGCATGGACTTGGCCTGCTCTATCTAAAACAAGCTATTTATCTGTTTTTTCACAACCCTGTAAATTGATATACATTGGTCTGATTACATCTGAAATTTTTCTACTGTAGGAAAACAGACTCTGATATTTATCCAAAAGATCAAGCTCAGTCCTAAGTGGTCTACTAGTCAGGCAAGTGTTTCCATATGCCTTGCCTAGATGGTACTTGCAGAGAGAAGTTTGGACGAGTTCTTGTGCTTTCAGCAAGGGCCCTTAAATGACTCCCTGGGGAAATTACTGATTGGTGGCCTTCTCGAATAGGCCAGCTGGTATCTTGAGAAATATATCCCCAAATCGCTCCCTTCTGAGATAGTTTTGCAAGACAGATCCTCTGATTAAAACATAGGTGACGGTAACAATAGACAAAATTAGGAACCATTGAACCACAAACCATCGTGTTGAAAAGGAAGTCGTATTAATCCTTTTTCATCCAATCCAATGTCTGTATATACCTGTACAGACATTATATACCTGTATATACCTTTACAGTGGTCTCCAAAGTTTTTGACTGTTCAACCACATGCGAGCTTAAACGTAATCTTTGATTTAGGGCCAAAACAAATATTAGATTTTGTATTTGCTGATATTATTTGCATTTTCGGAGAGACAACTGCAAAAAAAATCGGTATTTTCTTAGCCGTTCGCGCCCCCCCCCCCCCCCCACCCTTTCAGGTTTTGGCTTTTTGGTTATTTGGGTGATTTGGTTATACAGTCATTTGATCATTTCATTGTCAACTACTGCATGTGTACAAATAGCTGAAATGAAGTAATCTATTTTCCTTTATTGCCAAGAAACCCTTTGTGAGTTCTTCGATACATCTGGCAAAACCTGAGCTCGTGTTAATAGCCGGGGCAGTTTGCCAAAAGTGTGTCCTTAGCAATGAGTAAGATTATACTCTGATTTTGTTAATGAACCCCATTCCAATAAAGGAGTGGGGAGATGATAGCCATCGGGGTTATGCCAAAACGTTATTACCTCATAAACACTGATGACTCTTATTACCTCCAGCTGCTTAGACACATGGCCATTTTTATTACTTCAAATTATCCCTGCTATGTCCCCCCCCCCCCCTCCTTTTTATAATCCTGTCTCCCATAATAATGTACGCTTTTGGAGGCAGAGACTGGCTTCTTTGTTGCCTGCCTGTAAAATACTTGTTGTGACATCACATCATGACTAGAGAGTTCTGGTAATTTAGCATTTGTAGCTACCCAATGTTCACATGGGTTTTAAAAACTTGTTTCCTTATAGCTGAGTTAAATATTGAAGACTCCTGTTTTGGAATGTGCAAATTAACACAGTTTTTCCTCCCTATGTCGGTGCAGATTTGGTTCTACACGAACAGTATCTTCGGTGGAGCTGGAGTAGATCAAGCAACGATCCCATACATCACCTTGAGTACTGGTGGGACTGAGATTGTGGCAGCGGTCTTTTCTGTAAGTACTTGAAAGACTTTTTCATGTTGACACTGATCGAATAGTCCACTATGGGTCTCTTGTAAGTCTCTGCAGGGTCAGGACTGAAAGTCTTAAGCTTCTTCTTACAGAAGAATATGAGGCACAGGATTTGTTTTCCCCCTCAGGCACCTAATTAAATTATGTGTCACCAACCACCAATATTTTAAAAATTGTGGTCCTTTTCTCTTGACCCCCTTCTCCAAGGTGAGCCCTCCTCTGGCTTCTCACCCTTTCCACTGTGAGGCATGCCCCTCTCATAACCCAAGAGTCCTTAGCTTTCTGCCACCTTGACCAGAAGTCTTCCTTGTATGGTCGCTTTCTAATCAGCTCTTTATTCAAACACTTCACTCAGTTTTACAAAAACCATGGAGCAGGTGTGGCCAGGATACTGCCCCCTATGTGGGCGTGATTATGAAGGAACTTACAACATCTTGCCATCATATTTAATAATGTATGGGTATTATCTATTTCATTAACTACATTCAGATGCTTGCATGACATCCCTATGTTCTACTCCTCCTTGTCTCCCCTCCCTTGTTCACCCTAGATTGTAATACTTTTTGGGCAGGGACATGTGTCTGGGGATCCCACCATGAGACCTTAGGCGGACCATATACTGTGTCACACATATACCATATACAGACACACACATTTTTTACATGGACTTAAGAGTTGGAGATGAAAAACGGTGGCAGACTCCCATACGGGGAGTTGAGATACTCCCCCTCGACCAGAAGTCACCTGGGCGCCGTTGCAAACAGCGGCACCGGCGACTCCTGCATGTTTTGAGAAGCGAACTTGATAAGTCCCCATAGAAGACACAGGCACATTGCTATAACTATATAAATAATGATAATAATGCCAACTTTCATCCTTCGCATGATTGGCGCCAAAGCCATGTGTCTTTACTTTCCCGCGTGACAAAAGCCACGCAGCATTTACCTTGCAGTTTCTCACAGAGGCAAACGGTGAGTATTTAGTAACGTGGGAAAGCGCCCTTAGTTGTAAACTCAAAGACAGGGACCCATTTTCGTTCACAGTCTTTTTGCCTTGGGTGGCAATGGGGGGAAAGGGAGTGAACACAGGTCCCTACTAAATGAATTGTTCCAGATACATTGACAAACCTTTAGCATTGATTTGCTGCTCATGCCATTTGAGTTCTCGTCTCACGCACACCTCTAAAACTAGATGTTTGGAAAGCTACAAACACCATGAGAGGCAGATTCTTGTGACCTTTAAGATTCTTTTGTATACCAGACTGTAGGGGTCGGGGAGAGTTGATAGCTTGATTAAGTGTAACATTTAAGTGTGATGGCACTTCAAAACTTTTTAAATGTCAGAGGAGTCTTTGCTGGGAAATTGTTCTTGTGGGGGAGAAAAACGACTTGCTGACCTCTTAGGAAGGTTTTCTTATAGACTCCTGCCATTTCCAAAAGGTGACAAAGCCCTATCAGCAAGGATTATTAAACCATGAGTCCTCTTGTATAGTTTAGTTCGGTTGGACATAAGAAGTGCCATACTGGGTCAGACCAATGGTCCATCTAGCCCAGCATCCTGTCTCCGACAGTGGCCAATCACGGTGGCTTGGGAGAAGCACCCAACAGGTCACAATGGGGGATCCATTCCCTGTTGTTTTCCCCCAGCTCCCATCATGTTCCCTGATCCTGTCTGGCTAATAGCTGCTAATGGACCTATCTTCCAGAAACTTGTCCAAACCTCTTTTAAACTCAGCTATAGTACTGGCCCTTACCACAGCCTCTGGCAGTAGATTCCACAACCCAATTATACGCTGAGTGAAAAAATATTTTCTTTTATTTGTTTTAAACTTGCCACCCATGAGTTTCATGGAGTGTCCCCTAGTTCTAGTACTAGCTGAGAGGGTAAATAACTGCTCCTTGTTTATTAGTTCCACACCACTCATGATTTTATAGACCTCTATCATATCTCCTCTCAGTCGTCTCTTCTCCAAACTGAAGAGCCCCAACCTACCAAGCCTCTCCTCATACGGGAGCCCTTCCATGCCCTTGATCATTTTTGTTGCCCTTCTCTGTACCTTTTCTAGTTCAGCTATGTCTTTTTTGAGATGGGGCGACCAGAACTGCACACAATATTCGAGGTGCGGTCGCACCATTGATTTGTATAGAGGCATTATGACATCCTCAGTTTTATTCTCTATCCCCTTCCGAATAATTCCTAACATTCTGTTTGCTTTTTTGACTGCTGCTGCGCACTGCGCTGTGGATTTCATTGTATTGTCCACAACCACCCCCAGATCCTTTTCCTGAGTGGTAACTCCTAGCTTAGTACCCAGCATTGTGTACGCATAGTTTGGATTATTTTTCCCTACGTGCATCACTTTGCACTTGTCCACATTAAATCTCATTTGCCATTTAGATGCCCAGGCACCCAGTGTCGTAAGATCCTGTTGCAGTTCCTCACAGTCTGCTCGTGTTTTAACTACCTTGAATAACTTGGTGTCGTCTGCAAATTTGATCACCTCACTCTTAACACCCTTTTCCAAATCATTAATGAATACATTAAACAGCACCGGTCCCAATACAGATCCCTGAGGCACACCACTTTTTACATCTCTCCATTGTGAAAACTGACCATTTAGTCCTACCCTTTGCTTTCTATCTTTTAACCAGTTTCTGATCCATAGTAAGACACTACCTCCTATCCCATGACTTTTTAATTTTCTCAAGAGTCTCTCATGAGGGACCTTATCAAATGCTTTCTGGAAATCCAGGTACACTATATCTACTGGGTCTCCCTTGTCCACATGCTTATTTACACCCTCAAAGAATTCCAACAGGTTAGTGAGGCATGACTTACCTTTACTAAATCCGTGTTGACTCTTCCCCATTAAGCCATGTTTGTCAACATGCCCTGTAATTCTGTCCTTAATGATGGTTTCCACCATTTTGCCCGGCACAGACGTCAAGCTTACTGGTCTGTAGTTTCCAGGATCGCCTCTGGATCCCTTTTTAAATATCGGGGTTACATTTGCCACCCTCCAGTCCTCGGGTACAGTGGCAGATTTTAGTGACAGGTTACAAATTACTAACAGTAGGTCTGCGATTTCATATTTGAGTTCCTTCAGAACTCTGGGGTGAATGCCATCTGGCCCTGGTGACTTGTTAGTATTCAGTTTGTCAATTTGCCCTAGAACATCCTCCAACGTCACATTGATTTGTAACAGCTCTTCCAATTCCTCGCCCACAAAGCAAGGATCCGGCGTGGGTACCTCCCCAAAATCCTCCGCAGTGAAGACCGACGCAAAGAACTCATTCAGCTTCTCTGCAATGTCCTTATCCTCCCTGAGCGCCCCTTTTACTCCCTTGTCATCTAATGGCCCAACTGACTCCCTAGCAGGCTTCTTGCTTCTGATGTATTTGAAAAAGTTTTTGTTGCTTGTTTTTGCCTCTTTAGCAAGCCTCCCTTCAAAATCTCTCTTGGCCTGCCTTATTAGCACTTTACATTTACGTTGCCAGTGTTTATGCTCTTTCATATTATTTTCATTAGGACTAGCCTTCCATTTCTTAAAGGATGCCTTTTGGGCTTTAATAGCCTCCTTCACCTCCCCATTTACCCACAGTGGAAGACTTTTGGTCTTCCTGCTTCCTTTTTTAACTTACTATGTCAGGGGTACAAGACTTTTGATAGTCAGAAGCTGTGGGAGGATGGCAGGAAATGGATGACTCCATTGTAACCTGCTGTGTACTCCCCTGAGACAAGCAAGGATGGCCACTGTCAGAGGCAGAATGCTGGGCTGGATGAACCATTGGCGTGACCCAGTAAATGGCACGTGGGTTCTTTACAGAGGCATTTCAGTGCGCACGCACACACACACATATACCCACAATTATAAACATGACATAAATACGTATGGAAAATAAACAAAATATAAAGAATGCCATGGGTGAATGTTATAGTCTTTGCATGCAAGCATTTGTGATACATTGCTAGAGCGCAATGCAGGAGCTAAATTTGAGTCCAGTTCTGCAGGGTTTAGCCAGATGTCCTCATGTGTGGGGTGGCCAAGAAGCAGAGACTGTGATCACTACTAGTAGGTCACAAGCTAGTCTCCAGTAGATCATGCACCGTGGGACAGAGCGTGGGTCCGGAAGCCCATGGAGCGTTTCTGGGGAGGAGATGAGCTAGGAGTGTTTCTCCAGTGCAGTAGGGAAGGTGCTTTCTGTGCAGAAGGTTCTCTCTGAGTAGAGTGCTCCACTCCACTCCTGAGACTAATTGCTGAGGTGTCCTGGAGCTGGGGGCCAGCAGGAGGCATCCAAGCCTGGAGCACTGGAGTCAGCGGGAGGGGGCCTGGCAGATCACCAGAGGTCGACACCTGGATCCATTTGATAGCGTGCATCATAAGTGTGTCCATCCCTTTTCTAGTGACTCGACCATGTAGAAAATGGTGTGGATAAACACATACCCAATACCTGTCCTCCAGTGGCTCGTTCTCAGTTGGCCAGACCCAACCTGCATGTCCATTGGTTATCTCAGTCCATCACAGGAAGTGTTTCAGCAATGTGACCGCTTTTGATGCGTCAGAGAAATCTTGCTCTGGGCCTTGATGCTAATCTCTTGCCTCAGCCTTCTTCCTCCCTTGCTCCCAGACGGGTAGTGGTGCTTTGGGTCTGTATAAAGGTTGCTTATAAATTCAGCAGAGATGAAACCTAATGAAAAAGAATCTTTACACCAGGTCCAAGCCATAAAATACCCTTCAAAGAGCATCTGGAAATTAAAGCCCTTTAACAGGTTTCCTGGGGACATTTCTCTCTTGGTGGTGTGTGAAATCCTGAGAAAAGTAACAATAAGTAAATAAATAAAAATACGGATTTGCCCGTGTGGGTTAGCGGTGGAAGCCGTAGGGCATGTGCTCTTTGATTGCCCTTTCTATCAGGATCTGAGGACCCTATTTGCCCACAAGTTACATCTTCCCTGGGTAGCCTGTAAAAGGCATAAATTTATATTCCTTCTAAGGGATAAAAATATAGATAGAACAGGGCAGGTGGCTACATATGTTCCACTGCATAATGAAAGCAAGGAAGCAACAGATCATGAGCCCCTCCGCTGTAGGATAATTTGATTGATGGAATGTTTGGGTCTATTCTCAAGGTTGCATGATAGACTGCACCTCTCGGGAATAATGGATGGGGGTAAGGATTAGCCTCGGAAGTGTATATATATAGGTTCGCTGGTTGAACCTTAATGGATTATAATGGACGTGATGACATGGTAAGAATGGGGTAGGGGTCAATTTTGCCGCCCAACCCCGCAGACAATCGTTTATTAATTGTTGAACAGTTAATTGGAAGTTATTAAGGTTTTATTTTATGGTAGCGTTGGGATGTGTGAAGATTTGGGGATGGGTAAGGTATATTGCTTTATAAGGGGTGGTATACATAGAACGCATATCTCGGTTATTATTTTAACATTGTTTTGTATTGTTGTATGGTTTTATTGTTATGGCTAACGCTAAACAAACAAATTTGATTTGAAATAAATAAAAATATGATAATTATTTGCCCCTGGTGTACCTTTTTAACCTTTAAATAGCCTTACAAACATTAACTAATCAACACATAGCCGTTGCATTAATCTCTCTGTTTGCTGGCTTTAACGACAACCCCATCCCACTTTCCATAGAGAGTATTCATCCCAATTTAACTTGAGTACTGAAATGAAAATATCACTACAGAGCCTCCCCGTTATTCATGTCACCCTGTTAAGTCATGACATTCTATTACAATTCTTGAAATGCTACTCTCCGTATCGTCGTGTGTTGCCAATGGGTAAAACCAGATGTGCGGGGGCAGTGCACCAGCTCTCCAACCCAGCCAGGTGCGGGAAACAGTGGCAGCCACTCTCTTGGTCAGTGGGTGGCAGTAAACAAACATGCCTGCTGCTGGGAGGGCCGTCCCACTGCCTGCATGACCCAGGGGGGCAGGGAGCGGGGTCCACAACAGACATGAGGGTGGCCACCCCCAGTGCCCCGCCACCACATGATGGGAAGTCATGGCGGCCCCCACAGCCTGGATGGTGGGGCCGAACAGACGCATTGGTCTGCTGTTGGCTGAGACAATTGACAAAGTGGCTCCCAGGCATTCACTGCCCTCCCGAGCCTCCCGCAGGTCTCCTTGGTTTACTGAGGGCCTGCGATGTTTGAAGCGGGAGAGCAGGCGGTTAGAGTGACGGTGGCGCTGGACTCGCGACCAATATGGTCGATCGCAGCATAAGAGCAGTTTAAAGGCCTATGCTGTGGCGGTGCAGGCAGCAAAGAAGCAGTTCTTTGCTGCCCTTATTGCATCTGAAAAGTCACGTCCAGCAGAGCTTTTCCAGGTGGTGAAAGGTTTGGTCAGTCCTGCCTGTCTCCGCCTGGAGCAATCCAGTGACCGCTGTGACCGGTCTGTCGAGTACTTTGTAGATAAGATCGCTCGCATCCGCCACGATTTCGGTTCCGCAGTTATTGCAGAGGATCATGTTGGGGCTATGGATGCCCCGTCTTGTCCTGTTTTGTGGAATCAGTTTCAGATGGTGGCGCCTGCCGATGTGGAGTCCTTGTTGGGATCTGTTCGTGCCACTACTTGTGAGCAAGATCTGTGCCCGTCCTGGCTGGTGAAAGCTAGTCAGGAGACGTTACGGCCGTTGCTGGCTGGGGTGGTTAGTGCCTCCCTTCGGGAGGGCAGGGTGCCTGACTGCCTAAAGGAGGCTGTGGTTAGACCCCTGCTCAATCTCTTGACGCTGATGCTCCTGCCAGTTATTAGCCGGTCTCTAACCTTCCCTTTTTAGGGAAGGTTATTGAACGGGCTGTGGCACAGCAGCTCCAGGAACATCTGTTTCCTTGAATCCCTCCCACTCTGGGTTTCAGCCTGGGTATGGTACGGAGACGGCATTGGTGGCCTTGGTTGACGATCTCCGTCTGGCGTTGGACCAGGGTCGTCAGACATTACTGGTCCTGCTAGACCTTTCGGCTGCGTTCGACACAGTCGATTATGAGGTGTTGGTGACTCACCTGCAGGACCATGCCGGAATTGGCGGAACGGTCTTGAACTGGTTTTGTTCATTCCTGGCCGGGAGAACTCACCGGGTGGTCTTGTGGGAGTGTACGTCTTCCCCCTGAGACTTCACGTGTGGANTGGTTTTGTTCGTTCCTGGCCGGGAGAACTCACCGGGTGGTCTTGGGGGAGTGTACGTCTTCCCCTCGGGACCTCACGTGTGGAGTCCCGCAGGGTGCCATTCTGTCCACCCTCTCGTTTAACATCTACATGCAGCCGTTAGGGGAGATTGTGAGAGGGTTTCAGGGCATGCAGTGTCACCAGTATGCTGATGACACTCAGCTCTACCTCTCTTTTTCCATCGACCCAGGCCATGCAGTCTCTTTATTTTTCCCAGTGCCTGTCAGCTGTGGGGGCTTGGATGAGGTTGAGCCATCTGCAATTGAATCCTGACAAGATGGAGGTGATGTTGGTGGGCGAGGGCTGGGGGGCCTGGGGGTGGTTGAATCTCCTCTTGTTGTGGGGATTCGCCCTCCCATGGTCTCAAGTGCGGAGTCTGGGTGTCTCCTCGATTCGTGACTCAGCCTGGAATCTCAGGTTGTGGCCGTGGCGGGGAGTGCGTTTCGGCAGTTACATCTTGTCTGGCGGCTTCGGCCGTATCAGACTCCGACCTTGCCACTGTCATCCATTCCTTCATCACCTCGAGGCTGGATTACTGCAACACGCTCTACGTGGGGCTGCCCGAGAAGTTGGTCCGGAGGCTGCAGCTGGTGCAGAATGCCGGGACCTGTCTCCTTACGGGAGCGGGTTGCAGGGAGCACATGACACCAGTGCTTTGGGCTCTGCACTGGCTGCCTATAAAGCACCGGGCCAGGTTCAAGGTGCTGGTTCTAACCTTTAAAGCCCTTCACGGCCTGGACCCTGCTTATCTGCGGGATCGCCTCACTCCCCATGTGCCCGTGTGACCCTTGAGATCATCCGTGGGAGCCTTTTTGGAGGTTCCCCGGGTGAGGCGGGTGGCCACTGATGTTAGGTCTTTTTCAGTGGCCGCCCCTGTGGAATTCGCTCCCAGAGGAGGCTCGGCTGACTCCCAGTCTCCTGCTGTTTCAGCATGTATGTAAGACCTGGCTGTTCCTTCAGGCTTTTGGCAAGGGGTGAGGGTGGGGATTTCCCCACATTGTATTGTATTTTTAAATTGTTTTTAAAAAATTTTTTTACTGAGTGTTGTTCGCCACCCCAGGCTGCCCGGTGGGCAGGAGGGGTGGGATATAAATTTTAAATAAATAAATAAATACCCAGTTACAACTCAATTTGGGTACCCAGTGTTCCAGGATGTCGGCTTTCAGTACTGATTTCTCAACTTTTACGTTGATATACCAACTCCCAACACCCATTTATTGCCTTTCCGTCTTGGAAAACCTACTTCCAGTCCAGTTTTTTTAACTCCCCCCCCCCACACACACACACACAATTTATCAACTTTCAGTGCTTTTTTATTGATTTTTCCCTTCCTGGAAAGTCAACTTCTGATCCCAGAAAAACTGCTTCCAATCACTTTTAAAATAAATTTTGTGCCGATTTTTTGTTTTCAAATCTGATATACCAATTGGTATCGATATACTGACTGGAAGTCAGTAAATCAAAAAAATGGTACCAGAAGTTACCCATTTTCCAGGTATTGAAGTATCTGATCAGTATCTGGGTAACCTGTCAAGTACCCAATGTGATACCCTAAAATGGAGGTATTACCTGCAGGTACTAAGTTAAGCACCCGTTTCTGCTGCAGGCTCTGGCTTAGATGAATATCCAAGGGGAGTGAATTCCATAATCGTGGGGCAGCCACTGAGAACATCTCTCTGCGTGCCCTTGTTGCGGAAACTTGGAGGGCAGATAGTACCTGCAAGGAGGTGCTCCCAGATGACTTCGAAGGCTGTGATGGGACATGAGGGGAGAGGTGGTCTTTCATATATGGGTCCTTGGCCATTTAGAGTGTTATAGGCATGCTGAAATGAATAATGTATCTGTACCAAAATAATGGGATACGCATAGGGTTGCCATACCTCCCCTTTAATCCTGCCCCCTTATGATAAATACATGGTGCAGGGTTGCATCTGAACCAATGCAGCCCTGCACCATGTATTTTTCATAAGGGGCCAGGATTAAAGGGGCGGTACGGCCACCCTAGCTGCACAAATATCCATTTTGGATGCAGAGATCATTTGAATAAATATCCCAAAATTTAAGTAATTCCCACAAATACACAACCCACTATGCCTTTCATCTTTGCTCAGGATACTCCAATGAGGTGATCAAATCGATTTCTTTGTTAAAAATGAACCTTTTTACTGTAGTTGTCTTCAGGTTATTTTGCATATCTTTTTTTTCTGCCCATAGAGCAATTACGAAGAGATTGCCAACAGCTGTTTGTAACAGCTTTTCTTGCTTAATAAAACTCAACATGGTTAGTTTCTGTTTGCAAAATATTTCTGCAGGATGTCATCAGTTATTATTGGCAGACACAAATAACTGCCTATGTGAACAAACATTTGGTTTCCCCAAACTGGCTGTCATGCTAATTTGTCCGCATAAAATAATTTCAGCAGAAACCATTTTAGATGATTAAATGTGTTTGCTTAATCTTTTAAGAGCTGAGGCATTGGGTGCTCGTGAGAAGAATGCCCAGTGGCTTTTCTGAGTGTGTGAAACACTGTATCTTTTTGGATGCAGAGAAAGCTTTGCCAAATAATCTTTATTCAGAGGTTCATCCTCATTTGCAACTTCAAATAGAAATGTCTTAGATCTTTATGAGACAAATTTCTCGAGGTGAAAGATGCATCGCTTTGCATCATCCAACAAGCAAATGCAAAATTTGAGAAATAGTAAGGGATAGAAAACTACTATTACACTGAGAAAAGTTTGGGAGCATCAGGCATTAGGGTTTTGTTTTATGGCACGGTTCAGGTTGTTATATTTTTTAAACCAGATGCGTTCCATCAAAATCAACAGAATACTTGGTAGTTTGCCTCATGCGCATATAGAAATTTAGGGCCAGGTATCTTTACTGTTCGAGAATGAGTGCTACCACTCTTTTTGGGGATGGATCTCTCTAAAAATAAATGGAGAAATCTAGTGGTCACCAGAGAATGCATAATGTAGTGGTCAGGAGAGAGAGTGCCAGTATCCCTGTATTTGGGAAGTGTAACTACTTCCTTCTGCTTCTGTTCCCATGAGCAAGTGGAGCAAGGGATTAAAAAGCTCTTCCCTCCCCTGATCTCACTGCTTGGAACTTGCCAGGAGCTGCCAGCAAGGGATGCTGTAATAACAGACATTTTTAGACACACGTTAAAGTTCCGGATGTTTGTTTCAATCTTCTGGGTTTACAAGTCCACAAGTAAGTTCCGGATTAATTTTTCACACACGCTGCCCTGAGGCAGTTCCTGGATGCATTCTTCACCCAAACACTGCCCTGAGGCAGCCTAAAGTAGCCACAGCTGTAAACGTGACAGGCTGCCATGGAAACCAAGTGACCACAGCTGCCTGGAGCAAAGCAGTTTACCAGGAGAACTTTTTACACACAAAAGTTCTGGGAAAAGTTCTACGCAGAGGTTCAAAGATCTGGATGTTTAAGTTCTGGATGAGTGATTTAGACACACAGAAAGTTCTGGATGTTACAGCAAACATCCAGGAGAAATGTGTGTCTACAAACACCCAATGAGACAGACACCTTGTGAGGCCAACATAAAAGGAGGAAGTGCTGCGGTTTTCTGAGAGTTTGGAGATACTTACCTCCCAAAAAATGTTTATGAGAACAAGTTCAAAGTGAGAAGTACCTTATAGACTTTCCTACCAATGAAAATTATAATATTTGACATGAGACTAAATTATAAGTTACAAGAGATATAATATTCTTACTTGGTTTTTATTCAATTAGGACCTTTCTTCTTTAGCTTTCCACTCCTCATTGGTAAAGCACCATGGCTGTCAGCAAATGGAGATGGAAAATCCAGCAGAGAAAAGTTAAACTCTTCAGGGTTAGGCCATAGATTTAGATGGAGACAAAGTAGTTCAGATGATACCTTTTATTGGACTAGCTTCTGTCAATAAGAGCATACAAGCTTTCAGGCCACATATAAGCCCCTTCTTCAGGTATCTGAAAACTTAGAACTGTAGACTGAGCAAATGCAGGACAGCTAGTTATATGCAAACAATCATTTGGGAGGGCGCTACCAGCAAAAATGCCATTAGCATTTCAAACTATTTAGATACAATGAAGGAAAATCAAGAGTCAAAGGATAAAATGAGTGCAGGCATTTATGTAAAAGCAATAACTGCAGGTGGAGAGCTTTAGGAAAAGAGGTTCAAGGAGTAAAAGTAGTTGACATTTCAAAACATTTAAATGCAATGTAAGGAACACAGCAGGTATAAGAGTAAACAGCGGACTTCTGTGAAACAAACCCCAAGGAGCCAATCCAAGGTGTGTGTGCAGAGCATGCTCAGGCATGCCATGAGTGTAATGTACATGGTATGTTCGTGAACTGCACACCGTGGCAGCACATTCTGCGCATGGTGCAAGAGTGCGGCCTGGACACATTGCATGCATGCACCTCCGACTGGGCCCCAAGTCTTTATTTAATCTGCTATTTTGGGTATCCATCCAATAAAGTTATGAATTTTATTCCCCAGGCCTATTTTTCCCCAAGGTGTTGTACAGGTTCCCTTTCTCTCTCTGAGCTCAGCCCTGAACCCTTGGCCCGGCTGGCAGCTGCTTCTTCCCTGTGCCACCACTTGGACTTTTCCGATATGGGATTTTCCCTGTGTTCTCTTTCTTCTTTCACTCTCCCTTGCACTGTTTGTAGCAACCCCCACCGGCTTCCTGATTGGACCCAGCCTGCTTCTAAGGTGGACCAGGAGCCACAGGAAGTCGGTGGGGCTGTTGGTGTTCTCTCCCACGCTCTTGGACTGGTCTTTGTTCATTGTCAAGTTGTCCCTTTTCTTGGTATCAGATTGCTTAGTTGGGGTTTTCCTTGTTAAGCTTGTCCTTCCTTCCTTCCTTCCGCCTGTGCTGGTATGTTTGTCCTTCCTTATTCCCCAGCCTCCCCTGGTTGTTAGTCTTGGCCTGTTCTTTTCCTTGTAGTTGCTATAGCCCCAGTGTCCTTAATTCCTCCTCCTACCACGTCTCCATTATAGTGCACCTTTGGGCCTTGATCTTCCTCCCTTCACAGATTCCTACTACCCTTGTAGTTCCCTGGTAAGTACCCTGTTTCCCCCCTGAGCTTCCCAGTGGCCTTCTAGTATTTTGTGCCCTTTCCTAGTCCCCGTAGCCACCCGGCTCCCTTCATTACCCCCTGTACCTTTGTGCCTTGCTCTGTTTGATATCCCTTAAGAGTCTTGCATTGTCATAGCTCTTAGCATTGTCTGCTTTGCAATGCTTCATAGCTTTAAGACTTTTGGGGTAACGGTCTGTAGTTGGGGTTGTTGGGAGGAGTGGAAGGGGGGAGGTCTCTCTTTGGCTTGACCCTTGGTGGCAGCGGGGGGGGGGGGGGGTGGGGGGGGGACGACCAGCTGTTGCTCGTGGGGGGGTTTTTCTGTACTTATGTTGTGAGCCGCCTTGAGTCAGCTGTAATGCTGAGAAAGTGCGGGATATAAATTAAATTGTAAATGTAAATAGTCCTGTGTTGCCGTAGCTCCTAG